>JAPZPC010000115.1:0-123327 GCA_037952705.1 Haplographium delicatum
CTGCGCGCAGTCCAGTCTTTTTTACAGTCCCAAAAAAGTGTCGCGGTCCGCAAAAGACCGGACCGTTGGCCAGTCTATATGGAACATCCTGGTCCCTTAACCTCTAGATACATTTGTATGATTCTATAGTAACACATCATACAATATGCTCTTTGGACACCTGAATCTTTCCGATTACGCTCTTTTAATCATCACAACTACAGCTACTTATGGCCAGCGAAGTCTAGGACAAGAGGAATTCTCTAAGTTTACACGATATTTCCGCCAATCACCAGACATTGCTGTATTGGCTAGTGAGAGTCCTTAATATAGATATGGAGTTCGGTGCGGCAGAATAACTTACGGGGTAAACACAGCAAAAGCATCGGAGTTGCCTTTTCGGCAAACACTGCCAAGAAAATAAGCAAGCATCGTCTCGCGGGGTTAACACAACTAACCAATACGCGCACTTCACGCATTAGAACACAACCAGGACTTTACCATATCGCGCAGAATAGCGCAAGAGTGGCTTGATCCTCTATGTACACAATCCCCTCAAGCCAACCAACGTTTAGAACTTAATGCATGAAGGAGTACTAATTTAAATTTAATAACTTGGCATTGGGCTGAGGAGCTGAAGCACTGAAGTTGATAAGTCCAATATGTCGGTGTTAGCCTGCTGCTAGTAAGAAAGTAGACAGTCGGGGAAATGCAAAGCCATGATGACGAGCTTCACATGCGTATTACATAAATCAGTAACTCATCTCTGTTTTCAATATCATCGCGAGCCATTTGCTGCTAGTCACCATCGCAATCATTGACAGGAAAACGATTAGCAAGATGAAAGGTATCAGTCTCTCAGAGCCTAATGGGCAATACGTTGTTGTCAACGATCTCGAGAAACCAAAGCCAGACCCTGATCAGATTCTCGTGAGGTCTCTCGTCGCCGCCATGAATCCTGTGTATAGCTCCGTCTCTCCTTTCTTGATATCCTCTTATTTAAATCCTTCTACCCATTTATTGCAATATGAACCGCTTCCCTAACTATCATGGTAGCGAAGAATTTATGCGCGTCTCTGGAGCCCTCATCTTATCCTTCCCCATCGTCCTTGGTTGCGACGCTTCTGGCGTAGTTGTTGAAGTCGGGCCGAAGGTTACAAAATTCAAGACAGGAGATAAAGTGTATGGATGCACACGTTTAGGAGCACCTGGATATTGCACTTTCCAAGAATACGTGAGTCATTTTAGATGGATAAATGTTCTTATACCAGTAGAGACACGTACTAAAAGATATAAAAATAAAATCACGGGCTAATAATGAATGGATGACATGAAGTTCCTTATGGACGCGCCACTCGTCTTCAAGAATTACGGGAATTTAAGCACAGAACAAGCTTCTACTATCGGTGTTGGTATTATTGTACGTCCTATTTTTCTGTTCGCATTCCTTCTTTAAGAGTATTAGCCACTAAGAAAGATAGACTGCCGCCCTTGGTCTCCTAAGCGGAACAAAAATAGAACTGGAATCGAAGAAAATAGATCAATCCTCGCAATGGATTATTATTCTAGGTGCATCTGGTGCAGTTGGCTCATATGGCGTCCAAGTCAGTGCTCCTTGCCTACTTATTATATCGTAATCTAACTAACCACGTAGCTCGCCAAACTGTGCGGGTTCAAAGTCTTGGCTGCCTGCTCGCCGTCTAATGATAAGGTACACACTTGGCCGCTATTTATTGGCTAGCATGGGATGCAGGGGAAGTTGGTCAAACTATTAAGCTAACAAACAATAGATGGTAAAGGAGCTAGGTGCAGATGCAACATTCAATCATAGAATCCCACTTGAAGAACAACTCAGAGAAATTGATAATATTTGTGGCGAGAAATTCGCCCGGGTTTTTGATGCAAGTGCTATGGCCACTGAAACCGCGATGAAAGCTCTTGAAAAATATGGCTCTCCTGATGCTAAGCCAAAATACTTTGCAACAACCAACGATTGGTTCGTTAAGGTTCCCTGGTTGGTGATATAAATATATTAACTGGATGAAAAGGATGCCAATCGAAGAGCAAGCAGGGATAGAGATTTACAAGGTCGCCTTGGGAGTTATTGGCCAAAAGGGTGATAAGCATATAGATGAAATAAACCGAGATATTTCTCTCATGATTCCCGAATTAGAGAAATTATTTCATAATGGGGAATTAAGGCCGATGGAGTATATGCGGGTTGGTGGTATTGGGATTGAAGCTATCTTGGATGGTATTAATGCCTTTAATAATAAGCAAGGGGGAACAAAAAAACTTGTAGTTAGGTTGGCTGAGGACTTATCATAACTGAAGGACGACAATGAAAAAGATCAGTTTTCTCAAAATTCTATTTATCAAACTCGATTAAAAGAGTCGACTTAGACAGGATGAATTCTAGGGGTGTTGGCATTGATGTTGAGCTCCTTTGGGATTAGTTCGGGACGCAAAGCCCAATTTAGACTTTCTATAATTCAAATTCAGTCCTCTATACACTGAGAATAAATAATTTAAAACTTGGTTAATTAAATCTTGCTTGTCTAGTCTGATTTTAGTAAGCTTCTTGATATTATAAATCTTGTCATCAGGATCCATTAAAGATTAGTCTCTGAGGCTGCCATAACCCTTCTCAGCTGCTGCCAGGTACATATGAGAGGTAGGGGTTCAATATTGGTCACCGATGGGTGTTTAGGCCAAGAGGGTCCTGCCAAGGGATTTTTGGCGTAGTTTTCCCACACCTTCTGCATATATTTTCTGAGAGTCAGCTCGAAAGTCTTTCAGGACGAGAGAAAAGAGGGGAGTTTAAATAGAGCTTTCAAGCTTTGTTAGTAAAATGAGAACAGGATACCAAGTCAATGAGAAAGAGAGGGGGGCACCGGAATAGATCAATGAGCGGGCAGGAATATGATGGACTAGAAAAGCGAGCAAAGATGAAGCAAGGTTAAGGCATACATACGTTCAGAACCGTGATAGACACCCAAATCGGGAAGCGGCTGGAGATCCAGGAAGGTGGCATTGTATATGAAACGCCAGGTCAGGATGCCCGCGTTCATCGAGCCATTAGCCATAATGGACAATGGACACTGGTAGACGGCGTCGGTGTGGATGGCTGATATCTGTTCAAAGTCGTCGGTAATGGGCCAGCCGTTGGCGGTCAAGTCAATAGCATACACATTCTCCGTGAGGGCAATCAATTTGGTGTGATTACCCAATGCCGCCAGCAACCATGCGGTCGTGTTGTTTTGGCCGTATTCTAGTTGGAGACAAAAGTGAGAAGAGGAACAAGAAGAGAAGGATGAGAAGAGAAAGAAGTAGGCCAATAGCCTATCAGAAATCGTTACCTGTTAAAATTTGAGAATACAGAAAGAAATGAGGATTGCTTCTTACCATACACACCACCGTCCTGAGCAGTGGTTCACAGTAATTATATTACATTGTGATTTCTGCCTTATAATATGTATAGTCAATTTTGATCTAGATTGGCCTTCGGGACAAAAAAACAGGGATGGGAAATATTATTATTCCTTTTCAGGAGCCGAGACAAGATAGAGTGATGCCATTGGGGACGGAGTTAGAGTGCGGGGAGGTCCGCACGGAAGAGGTGTAGAAAGATGGGTCGAAGATGGACCGGGTTGAAGCATTTTTTCAATGTTGTCATTTCTGGCAGGGTAGATCATAGACCGTTATTGGGTGAGGTGTGGCAGTTCGGCGTGGGGCAGATGCGGGAAGATCACCGCCAATCTACGCTGCCAATTTGAGCCTTACCGCTGATACAGCCTTACAAGAAACGGGGCATTGGCGAATACAAATTTACCTTCAACCTTTGTTCGGTAAGGTCAAAAACCAGTGCCAAGTCCAAACTAACTCAAATGATTTTACGTTACGGGTGTTTTTGACCCACATTTTCTTTCGCGCTAGAACTATTAACCTATGGCTAGCTATGACCTAGGCCCTGCAATACTCTGTACAGCACTGTAACTCTCTTCCTCGGAGATGACTGTAGTGCCTAGCGATTTGCGGGCATCGCAGGAAGGACATCGGCCTTTACCTTGTTCTGTTAATGAGATGATATGCTTATACTCCCTAACCCGCTCAAGACTCCAAACAATGGTTCACTCCGGGAGAGCATCAATTATTCTGCATAGTCGATCGAAACGAAATGCTTGCATAATATTCCTTTTGGGTAAACTCAGTTGCCTCGAGAAAACTCTCCTTGTTATCGTAATGTATTATGTCAAATGAGATTACACGGTGGCCAAAAATCCTCTCCTCTGTACTGGCTGCGGTTAGATACGCGACTGGGTCCGTTGTTTCTTTACATCTTGCGTGGGCTTTAAACTCATTCGAGCGCATAATTTGTCGAAAATCCGGGGGATCTAACATGTGACGCAAGCTAGGGTCGACAGGTAGCTGAATGAGGCGCATACCAGAAAATGACATTCCAACAGCTTGAAAAACATGGCCTATTTGATCTTCAAATTCAATCACCATACCATCTACGTACGTGCTGTTGTCCAAATCTATTTTTCGGGTATTCTTATCCCAGTTCCGAATAATGGAAGGACGTCCTCTCAAGGTCTCAACTAAAATCCCTTTTCGAAATTGCATTATCGAATCTGGAAACTTTCTGATTCGGAAATAACTGCGCTCAAGCGAACTATGATCACCCTCTTCAGCAATCCTAAGGTAAATGGTTCTTGAAAAGGCGTTGGAGACATCCTCAGGTGACACTCGTAATAATGGCTCTTCGGGATCTCGTTCGAAGACATCTGAGTCCTTTCCATGCACGGAATTTAGAAGCACTCCAAGTGCGTTCTTAAAATCTTTGGAGCAGCTAAGCACACCAACGTACTGCCATTTTCCAACTTTCCAATTGGGCCCATGTTGGTAACCACTTAGATTTCCCTCACGGAGAGTTCTTTTGCTTTTTCCTGTAAATAAAAAGAGCGGTAGTTTAATCTGAATGCCTCCGTTGGTCATAACAAATGGCTCTGTCTTTGTAGCGTGTACAATGACCCCGCCACCCAAGCCTGCATGAGAAAAGTCCCGTGGGTGGCTCGCAAGCGCTCCTTTAAAATCATCTAGTTCACGCATATACGAGTCTGAACCCACGGGAATAGTAGGCTCCCAAGCAAAAATGGAGTGGTCCGTAGAATTTTTGATGATCTCCTCTTGTAGTCGTTTGAAGGAACTCTTTCCCTCACCATAAAGTAGGGGCATATTAACATTGAAAATGCCCATTAAGCAATAGGCAATATCTTCTATACGAGTTGTTTCTCTAGTCGAAGCCCAGGACATGCGTTCGCTAATACTGGTAGAGAACAGCTTATTAAAATTTAGAAGAACCCCATGATCGATGCTAGTGATAATTGAGAGGTCTGAAGCGAGGTCTTGCTTGCTTCCCAGGGGCTCCCAGCCGTGCCCGTAAAACTTCATATTTCGAGGTGCAATGAGTTCTTGTAAAGTCCAGCCTCGAGTGAACCATTTAGCGTGTTGAAGTTGGCTCGGTTTAATGGCCTGATCTGAAATAACCCAAATATCATCAAGATAGGCATAGCAGACTTCTGCATACTGATACCATCTGAACATCGAGTTGATAGCCTCCGAAAGCTCAGAGGAGGAGGTTTTATCGATGCAGCAAGTGTCAACCCAGACATAATCAAGTCCGTCCTCTCTAGCTTGCTTGCATGAATGAAGGATCTTATCCCATCTAGCATTTCTCGGAATGGGCTCATCCGCTGTCCCGGATTGTAGTTCTTGGAACGTGACCTCATCATCTCCCCAGGTATGCGACAATATCGCGTAATCGGGGATTTTAACTCCCGCAAAGTTTGTAAGTTCGTAAGTTCTCGCGTTGAGGAGGCGCATATTTTAGCTCAGTCCTAATTGAGATGTATAAGTTAGGGTATAGGCGTTTTCAAGATTAATGATTAGGCAGTTAAGCCAGCGTAACAACTAAAAGGCTCTAAATCGCGGTTAGGTTTAGGCAGCAGAACGTTGTTCCGACGGCCGCTTCGCTGCAAGCGACGAATGTTATGTTGCCCCCACTTTCTTCTCTTTTCAAAGAAAAGAGCTGAAGTTAGCATCACCTGACATGGAACCTAATTGAGGTTAGTTTCAGCCACAAGTCTATGCAAATTAGAATATCGATTCTGCACATCCAATAGAATAACAAAAATACGGTTCTACAATTTCTCGGCTGGTACCCATGCTTTCGTACTGAGAACCTGCTGCGTCAACAGAGAAAGTCAGAGTTGCAAGAACGAGAATCCCAGAGGAAAGGGGAAGCCGAATCTGCACCTCTTCGATTCCTGAGGCAAACATTTGATTCCAGATCAAATTGCTCCTCTTGGAATAGAATGGGACATCAGGAGAGGAGGCTCCAACGAAAGCAAGGCTTACACATGATACCAGCTCCTTACAAATAGTGTTATACGGGGGTTTTGAAACACCGATTGGTCGCTTAGGCCTAGCTAACTAACTAAATAAAATTTGTGTCACACTAGGGGTAACTTTCAACCTCACTTGCAGTGCTCTGTGGATATACGAGGCTTGAAAGGCAAGGAGCCAAAAATAAACTATTTTAGTCCTTTCAACAATTCGGAAAACAGTCCTCTGGTCCGCTCGGTCAATTTAAATGTTTAAAGCCCAAGAATTATCTATCAGGCAGAAGCCTAAAAGTGCACGGCAACACAAATGGAATCCTGTAAACAGTATTATGAAGACAAGGGGCTAGGAGCATCTATAAGCGGCCATACCTATCATTTACTAAAGAGGCAGGTCAAAACTAATGAATTTACCTATAAGCGCAACTCTCTCTATCCAAATGGTCCTATGTGGCATTCCAGGTTACAATGATGTGGAATCCATCAGTGGAATCATTTCCGCATTATCCAAAATCATGTAAGTCCCCAGGTTCTGCTGTACAACATATCTGCCATTCAGCCACCTCACGTCAGCCCAAGTAGGCTATCAAGTAGGCTATTAAACAATTTAAGAAATATATGTAGCAGCTCTTCCTAGTTCATCACAGCTCCTCATCTTTGATTTTGGAAGATAAATGCAGTCATGGTTTCCTTCAACATACCGTCAGAGACAGATATCCTTGTAGTTGGCGGTGGGCCAGTTGGTATGTTCACAGCATTTCAACTGGCTAAGTTGGGACAGTCCTGCGTAGTGATAGAGAAGAGCACACATACGACCGTCCACCCGAAGATGGAATACTCCTCGCATCGTTCGATGGAGATATACCGCCAAATCGGCTTGATTGACCATCTCAGACCATATGGCGTTCCGGAAACCTACAAGTTTGCGGAAATTTTCACGACCGGCCTTGGAGGAAAAAATTTTCCCGAGTGTATAGCACGAATTGTATGTAAACATCGCTTGAGAGAATGAGATTAGCAAGAAAAAGAACTTAAAAATTGGTAAAGTACAATGCTACTGATGCTAACTTATATGTCGATAGGACAGGCCATCCCCGGCGGAACTGCGCAAAAGCTGGGCACAATCGAATGACGGTTCTCATCCGCTGGAGCCACACATGCGGCAGTCGCAGACTATTTATGAAGCAATACTAAAGACACTCATCCAGAAGGAGCCACTGGTCCATTCCTACTGGGGTTATACATTTGAATCGCTCACGGAGAGCGAAGATAGAGTATCATCTACTATTATCGATCCGTCAGGAAACTCGATTGTTATCCGGAGCCGTTATGTGATAGCATGTGACGGAGCGGGTAGCCAAGTTCGATCGAGTGTTGGCTTAAAGTCACCCAGGCGTTCGTTGTGAGTGTTAAGTCCTTTCATTTTAACTCTTCCACCACACTGCATCATCCCAGACTTGCTGACTGATCCACTCGCAGGCCGATCAATTCTTTCTATGTGCATTTCAAATCAAAGGACCTGGAAAAAATGCAGAGCAGAGGTGATTTTTGGCACATGGTGATCTTGACTGGAGCGGTAGTTGTTGCTCAAGATGAAGTCGACACATACACTTTGCATCGAATGATCCCACCTGGGGTTAAATTTGAGATGGAGAACCCCATGGAGTTTGTCAATGAATCACTTGGTGGCGTAGGAGGACCTTTCAATGTGAAAATAGATGAAGTGCTTGTGAGTGGTAAATGGCAAGCGGATCTGTCGCTTGCCAGCTCGTTTCAGTCAGAAAAGGGTCGAGTTTTCTTGGCTGGAGATGCCGGTACGTAACCCTATTGTCTTACTTTACTACACTTAATCTGATTTATTGTTATTTAAATAGCCCATCAGCTCACTCCATCCGGTGGTCATGGCCTGAATTCTGGAATCCAAGATGCATATGACCTCACGTGGAAGCTAGTCGCAGTATTACGTGGATGGGGAGGGGATGGCCTTCTAGATTCATATAGTCGAGAACGACGTCCAGTCGCCGAGCTAAATACTAGCTTGGTCGAGAAATCAACTAAGGAGGTTGTTATCCCATGGTTGACAAAGGCACAGGAAGTCGGGCTTCAGAATCTTAATGCGGCTACAGAGCATGGCCAGCGCTGTCGTGATCAGGTGCGAGACGCTATCTTACCGGGTCGTTGGATACACGAGCAAACAGGAACTGTAATGGGCTATCGTTACAATGATTCACCAATTGTCATCGTGGACCCGTCTACTTCAGAACCTCCGACTTCAATTACCGAATACTTCCCTAGTACCTGGCCTGGGGCCCGAGCACCTCACGTATTCCTGTCTGATGGTAAATCAAGTATTTTTGACCTTTATGGACCTAATTTCAGCATTGTTGACTTCACTAAGGCCGGTAAGCTTTCAGAGGAGTTCGTTACCATAGCAAGCAAATTGAAAATTCCAATAACTAAGATTCATCTTCCTGAGGAGGCACACTGCGCGGCTATTTGGGAACGAGATGTGGTTTTAATAAGGCCCGATGGTTTTGTGGCGTGGAGAAGTCCGCCTCAAGGAGCTCAGGCTGTTGACGAAACTGAGATCCAAAAAGTCTTGCTCATCGCGACAGGTCATTCTGGAAACTAAATTAGATAAGTGTCAATTAAATAGGTAGAGCTAGTTAGATTGTTGAGAGTGATTTAAATATACAAATTTGCAATGACACTAATTCTTCATGCATCATGATGAAGTTTGCCATTTTCCCTTGCAATTTTCAGAATCATCCATCCGTAGAGAAGATGTAAAAGATGTGCTTGAGATTCTACGAGATGAGTGGCAATATTAGTGGACCTACGGCAAATTTGCTTCATGCTGACTAAAAGTCAATTTTAACTTGGTAGGTATAGTTACTGCTCGGAAACTTCTCTCTTCTTCTTTTCAGTACTACAAAGAAGGAAACCCCGGAATATAAGGACAAGCCCTCTCATAGATCCAAAAGTCTGAACAGTTTCCACCTCCCACACCTGGCGATACTGCTGTCGCAGCAGGAGCAAGATCCAAAGCTCTCCAGCCCGCCTCCCCCATGAAATTACAGGCTGGTCCAGCAGGCGCGACTCCCAGCTGCCAGCTCAAACACCCCCCAATACCAGTGCAATAAAATTCACAATCTAAACCGCTGCTGAGATTGTACGACGGAGGGGTCGCGTCCCAAGAGCTGTTCGACAAAATACAGCCTTGAAGTGGTGCACAGTTGGGGACCACACTTACGGTCGTTGCAATTGCAGTGCTGGTTCGGGTGCTTGTTATAGTAGTGGTTACAACAAGGGTACTGGAAAGAGTTGTCTGTGATGTTAGGAGATGAATAGAGTTCAAGAGTGGGAAGCATACTGTTGCATCAATCTCGACCGTTGAGAGAGCTGAGGTAATTGTCGCATACATTGTCGGTGGCAGTGGAGTGATGAAGCGGGAGCATGCACTGCTGATCTGAAATGTATTAAAAGCAGAAAGAAAAAGGGGTATGAAAATAGATCGGGGCTGGAGCCCGCGCTTGATAGGTATTGGATATAGAGGTGTTGTAGTGATAAGGATGTCTTGGATAGTAAATGTTTCGGTGCTGCTCGGGTTAGTATGATGTTCCGCTAACAGGTACTTTCTGACTTACATAGTGATTGCTGCCTGAACTGTTATTTTAGGGGTAACTGTTGCAGCTGTTTTCGTAATTGTAATGGTTGGAATAAGTTGCAAAGTAGTTACTGTCATCTGAATATATTGCGTGCAAAATGCGCTCGCAGTAAATGGATAGGAGGACATCGTTGTAATGACATTATTGACGACACAGGAGTTGACCGGCGCTGTAATGGCAGCAACTGCCAACAAGAACGGAGCTGAAAAAAAGTTCATGCTTTCTAATAACGTAGTGTTTTCGTAGACCCAGAAGCAAGAAATCTTCAAATGCAGAGCTAATGCCATGATATAAATGGGTGCAGTTGAATAAGAGTTTAGGATACGAGCACTATAGGCTCCGCAAACTCAGCTGGCAGGCATCCGTGAGAATAAATGGAAATCTGACCCAATCGTTGAGGCAGTATGCAAGCTGTCGGCGAAGCTCGGCCTTCAGCCTTCCATCTCGCCAGTTATAAGAGAGCACCTTATAGCCGTTTTATCTCATGACCAATCAATTTACTGGCTGTTTCTGGATCTGTTGAGTCGTATTTGTGTAGTCAAGCACTATGAAATATTCAGAAAGAAAGAGGACTGGGCAGAATACAGGAAACAAGGGACAACTATATAGTAAGACGACCCGATTTCTACATTTCTTGCTCTCCGGGTTTCAACATTTTCTTTTATTAAAGATAATACTATTGGGTATGAGCAGATCTAGACTAGTTTATCTTCTTCACAATATCGAGTATCTCTCTAGCTTTTGATTTTTGATTTTTGATTTTTGATTTTTGATTTTTGCTTAGAGACTCATGGCCCTCCAAGCTCCAAAACTGTGTCTAACTAAAAGTTCATTTAGATATCCAGGTCATTTCTTTACAATCTACCTCCCACCTCTTTGATTGCCTTGATTAGCCCATCTATTGTTCCGGTTGTTGTCTCTCTATTTACAACTACTCTAAAGAAAGATCCATTGTCTCCCGGAGCGTAGTCTACCATAAACCCGAGGGGAATCAAACTTTGCACAATATCACTCGTAGTTTTTGTATTCTCCTCTTTGCTAGCCTTCAGCTCTCCCCCTTTCGAGTAATAAAAGCAGACTTGGAGACAAGGAGGAGGGTTCTCCGAAACTAGGATGAAATCTTTGTTCTCCGAAGCCCGAGTGGCCAAATAGGCAGCGACGTCGAATGCGTGATCAATCTGCTTTTCAAATCCGGAGCTTCCGTAATAAATCCACGAAAGTGCGAGCTTCAAGCTATCTCCACGGCGGCCACATTGCAAAGTAAGATCGGCCAAGTCCCACACTTCTCCATCGTTAGCTTCGTGGAATAGATAGCCTGCAGGTAGCGTATTTGCTTTATGAAACTTTCTCAGGTCTGGTCCGAGGAGGAAAGAGCAAGTGACAGGAACTCCCATCATTTTGTGAGGGTTCACAGCTAGACTGTCCGCAAGCTCAACTCCGGCAAGTTTGTATTTGTATTTTGAGGAAAAGATAACTGGCCCTCCCCAACTGCCATCAATATGCATCCATAAATTGTGCTTTTTGCACACTGCTGATATTTCTTCAAACCGGTCGTAAGAGCCAAGAACTGTGGTTCCTGCAGTGGCGTTTACATAAAACGGAGTTCTCCCTTCTGCTTTCGCCTTCTCGACAAGCTTCTCAAGCTTAGATGGAATCATGCGACCTTGAGAATCGATTGGAACCGGCCAAACATTGTCAGATCCCAGGCCACACATCTGAGCAGCCTTTTCTAGGGAATAGTGACCATGAGCAGATGTGAAGAGCACGAACTTATAATCACCATTGCCGGCAGTCTTGGAAGCAGGGTAAAGTGTGTTCCGGGCAATGATGACGGACGTTGTATTTGATGCGCTGCCACCTTGAGTAGAGATACCACCTGCATGAGGACCTCTGAATCCAAATAAATTTGCAAACGTCCTTGCTGTGGTTTTTTCTATAACTGTAAGAGCCGGAGAGACTTGGAAGACATGAAGCTACCAGCGTTAGAATGTGCTCTAGGCTACAGAATGAGATTTTACATTTGTATTTAGAACAGCAAGAAGCACTTCTGAAATTATTCCCACCTATAATAGGTTCAGTAAGGATGTCTCCAAATCGGGAGGGGAAAACCATACCGCATTGGTACTTGCATACAATTTATCAAGAAAACCCTGATCCCAAGTATTAACACTATATTTCAGCAATTGCTCAACCGTAGCTAATAAACCGTCTTTGCCCTTTCCATCTGCAGGAAGCTCGAAATTCATAAGACTGATAAGTTTTTCGGGTCTATGATGTTCGACGAGTACAGTTCGCGGTCCTCCCCCAGGCAGGGCAAGCCCGTGGCCTGTGTGCTTGGTTGCAGCATCTTCATCAGCGGACTTTATGAATGGAATAATGAGAGATTTAACGGAATTGAGCAGCTGGGGGAAGTTAGTTTATGTAACGCCTTATCCAAATTTACGGGTTCCAAGGGTGGAGGGCAAAATATCTGCTCACATCATCAGTCTCGTCTGCACGATTCAGTGAATTCTGGTCTCCATTTTGAGTATAGAGAGAAGATCCATTGGCAGCCATGGTAGAAATAATAATAATAATGATAAAGCACAGATACAAAATATTCTCAATACAAAGTTTCAAAAAATGAAAGAAGCCTAAATAAGATTCCAGGAGGACAGCAAATAGAAAAAATAATGTCATCTCACGTGCAAGACGACTAACGGCAGAATCGCCTAATACGGGCAGGCGCTGCTACACCGCTCGAAGCGGCCGCATTAGATTTCCATCGACAAAAAAAGTTCAGAGAATTCCAACTTCCACAGAAGTCACTTTCACCACAGATATATCGGACCACCTTCACAATGCCCAAAGAAAACAAACACGGGCGCGGGCGCAGAGAAGAAAAGAAGCTAAAACGCAAGAGAGAAAATGGCGAAGAAGACGAATCGAAGAATTCCAAGAGGCCAAGATCTGAAGACCCCGCAGAAGATGTCGAATTTGTAGGAACGGACAATGCAGAGGTGCCTCTTGAAGACGGGGAAGAGAATCATGCAGAGAGGCCGTTTTATGGATTGCTTGAAGATGAAGAGCAAGAGTATTTCCGCCGCGCAGACGAGATGCTCGAACTGAACGATTTCCCTTCAGAAGAAGATCGTTCCCTCTTCCTAGCCAATGTATACCAAGAAGCCGATGGGAAGGAACTGAAGATCGCATGCAGCCAGTCATGCTCCAGGCTAATGGAGCGATTAATATTGCTCAGTACTGTGGAACAGAAAAAGAAGCTGTTTGAGAAATTTAGTGGGAATTTTGCACATCTGGTTCAACATCGATTTGCGAGCCATTGCTGCGAGACGCTATTTATTCAGTCAGCACCAATCGTCACAGAGGAACTTACAGCTGATTCGAAGAGTATGGATCCAATAGAAACGGATGACTCGGGGTTATTTGTTTCAATGGAGAATCTATTTCTCTTCACGTTGAACGAGCTGGAAGGACAAATCGCCTCCCTCTTAACTGATAGGTTTGCCTCTCATACTCTCCGGTTTCTACTCATTATTCTATCCGGCAGACCGCTCGAAAAGTCATCCACCCAGAGCCTTCTCCAAAGTAAGAAAAAAGAGAAAATATCAATCACCGGCCTGGACACTTCACCCACTGAGCTCTCTCTAAACAACCGTGCTGTCCCCTCTTCCTTTAAGTATGCCGTCGAGAAAATAATGTCCGACACAATTGCAACAATGGATACCTCTTTTATTCGAATCTTAGCCACGCACCCCACCGGCAACCCAACCCTCCAGCTCCTCCTAGAACTTGAACTCAGCAATCCCAACTCTAAAAAGGGCTCCAACTCCTCTGAAAAGACCATTATATCTGCCCTCTTACCTGATGACATTACGGCAGAGAACAGCGAATCTGCCACATTCATAAACGGCATCTTATATGACTCCATTGGATCACGTCTTCTAGAAACCATCTGCACTTTCGCCCCAGGGAAGTTGTTCAAGCAAATCTACCGCACAATATTCAAAGACCGGATCGCAGCTGTAGCGCGGAATGAGATTGCATCATATCCTACAATCCGGGTCTTGAATCGATTAAGTAAGGAAGATTTGCAAGAAGCAGTAACAGCTATAAATCCTGGAGTTCAGAGCCTAGTTGAGAGAAACAGGACGGTGATTCTCAAAACTTTGCTTGAAAGGTGTCATGCAAGAGGAGCAGACATAAGCACTCTCACGGCTGCGATTGAAGCAGCCTACGGCTCTGAGCCATCAAATCTCGTTCTGAACATTTCTAGCATTGACAACATCTCTACCCTCCTCCCGCTTCTCGCCCCTCCTTCAGAAGAGGACGAGACGCAGCTAACAGCTTCGATACCAAAATCAACTCCTGCTCAACTACATGGATCTCTCCTCGCACAAACCATGCTTTCGATACCAGGGTCTCCGTCAACACTCATCCAAAACTCACTCCTCTCCTTACCCCCAACCACCCTCCTGTCTCTGGCACTGTACACCACAACCTCTCACATCATCCAATCGGCGCTCTTGCCTTCCGCCGCAAATCCCGTTCCCTTCCGGCGGAAAATTATAAACACACTCCTCTTTCCCACACCTCAGCCAGAGACAGAACCGATTCTCACACTCTCCCTCTCCAACACCGGCTCACACGTCCTCGACTCCCTCCTCGGATCCACCGCCGCCCCCACCTCTGCTCCAAACTCCTCAGCACCGAGCTTTAGTTCCGCACCACTGTTCCTCCTCACAGAACGGATCGCCGGTACGCTCGTCTCCCACGAGTCCCAGCTCCGAGAATCCTGGACCGGCCGTATCGTGTGGCGCAACTGGTCCCTGGATCTTTTCAAGCGCCGGCGCGGACACTGGGTCAATAAAATCAAGGCGGCTGCCGCGGATTCGGTCCCCGCCCCTGCTGCTGCTAACGATGCCTCTGCAGAGGCTGGTCTTGAAGAAGATCCCAATTCGAAAAAGGATAAGAGATCCCATGGCAAGGATAAAACAGGTAAAGGACGAGGGGGACACAAGCACGCGGGTCCGCAGAAATCAGCTATCGAACTCGCTCGTGAGAAGTTTGCGGCGGCCAAGATGACGAAATCAAGGGGGACGGGGGCTAATGCGAAAATTGTCGCCTGACCTAGTGTGGGTTTAGAAAATGAGTAAAATATAGCTACTCGATAAAAAATAAATTAATTCCTGAACGAAGCAGACATTGATATCTCGCAAATATTTGAATACTATATCCCCTTTTCTCTTCTCCACAGCTAAATTTTTTAACTGGCAGAAGAATAAATTCCGCCCCTTTAATTTGACAGTCGATAATGGAGGAGAGCCAAACAGCTTTGTTTATCTCGAAGTTGGCTATTTATTATGCTTGGAAGTTTATCGAGGGTTCGAAACCTCAGATTTGAAATTAAATAGTATATTTAGAGAGGTTAGGTTAGCTCCCAAGGTATTATGAGTTTTTCACAGTCTCATGCATCAAGCGGGAATGTTTTTAAACTCGTCGCTTTTATTGGTTATTGAAATAAAGTGCTCTCTATTGAACCGTTGGCATTTTTTGCTTCTTGTAATGCCATGTTAATCTTCCAAGCAACAAGCCCGTACGACTTCTATGAAACCCTTCAATGAAGAATCGAAAATAATTGCAAGCCTGCAGCTATAAATCAACCAACTCGCCCACCATATTCGACAATATCGAGAAGGCGAGATTCGCAGGCAGTGGAAGAATTATGCTGACAGCCAGGGACTGAAGGTCAAAAGAGTAATAGTAAAACGATCAAGAAGAGAAAATTAGAATATCGAGCAGAAACAAACGCCAAAGCTCGTTAAATTGTGGCTTAGATGTACCACATGCCGCTTCGGATAGCCTGAACATGGGGAAGAGCCGCCATATCAGGGGCACCTAATGGAATGAGTGCTGCAGCTTCAGATGGCCTAGCTGAACCGCTGTCAGAATCATCAATGTATAAAATGCCACGTTTTGCAGCAGCCACAGCGGCATCTTGTCTCGCCTCTTCAAACTTCTGACCTCCGCGTGGACCCTCTGAGGTAGGCTTATTCTCATGGGCGCGGGCCCTATTGGAAGCCAAGTGAGCATAATAGATGGCGGGGACTGTTTCATGTTTGTTAGTCTTTTGGAGGCGGGGGGCAGAAATAAAGAGACTTACAAATGGAGACTGGAGTGGTTGAGCGAATGTATTGATAAGAAGACTGATAAATCAGCTTATGGAATTCGTTAACATTAACTTGAGCCTCATCCATAAGGACGTGATAATGAACTGGACGAGCTGTCCCTTGAATTGCAGAATGAGCATTCAAATAGAAGTCATATTCGAAAGGATGAGTAACATCACGCTCCACGAGAGTTCCAGGAAGTGGATTGCCATTCCTATCGCCAGCTTGGCTGTCATTATCTTTGGGGAAGAATCGAATATGATGGCGCTTGCCGCATACAGTGACAGTCCACTTAAGCTATTTTAAAGTAAGCAAATGTTCAATAAAAATTTCTAGATCAATTCTTACACCCTTGATTTTGTCGCCATATTCCTCATTGAGTACTTTTTTCATTTCCTTGACTTCCAGGTCGAGAACTTGTGAATACTGACCCTCGGAAACTCCATCGCGGAAGTAGTAAATGTGTGCAGGGACTGAGTTTATTAGTAGAAATGTCTGAGAGGAGGAACTGGGAGAACTCACAAACTCCTTTCATTTTCGCTACCCAGTTTGAGAACATTGGAAGGAACATGGTTTTGATATTGTTACGGGTAAGCATTTCGACGCGATAACCATTGGTCTGAACTGCAGCAGCATAGCGGCATGCATCGTCATCCTGTGACATAGTAATAGCAGCCATGGATGCTTGTGGGCTGCCTGGCGTAGGGTGGGAGACATCGGAACCTATGAAAGTTATTATTTCCGATTATTGATCAAACAATGATTTAGCAATACATACCAATGATCATTGTTTTCTTAACGAATCCCTTTCCAGGATTTACCACCTTGGCAGTTGTTCCACCAAGCTTAGCGTTGACCTTCATGCAGACATTTGAACAGTACTGGGCCTGAGCTTTGTTCACATGAGCAATGTTGAGACCTATTTCATGTAAGCAGAAGTTGAATTCTACCGCGTGAGTGCTTACATTGCGAGAAATGCGCGAATCGGCAATCATTGTTACGTTTGATACGTTCATAGAGCCAAGAGTCGCGAGCCGGAAGAATATAGAAAAGGATCTGTGGCATCATTTTGAAATGGTCACCGGTCTGCTTCCGAAGGTTGCACACAAAAGTTGAAGGCTCCTCTCCATGTGGCGCAATGTAGACATATGGTTGTGACTTTGCAACTTTGCCGCCATGGCCAATATATGTCTGAGTAAAAACCTTGAAAAAGTTGCGAACAACTGCTTCGTCGGCGCACTTTCCAATAACCGCAACGCCCCATGAAACTAATGGCTGAGTGTTTCCAATAAGAAACTTTTTGCCGCGAAGGTCCCAACGGCCTGAAACGCCTGGGTTAACCTTACTACCCGCGAATTGGACTTCGGGATTTTGAAGAATACGAGCTTGGGTCTTTCTAAAAGTCAGCAACTATTGGCAATCTAGGTTAAGTTGACTTGCCAATGTCATGCTAGGATCAACTACCAATCCAAAATGGTTAAAATAACGATCAGTGTTCCACTTAAGCATGCCAATACCATGCTGAATGGACTGAATGCGCTCCTTCGGTCTCGTCACCGCAAATTTAATCATAGCCGAGGTCTATTTCATTAGGTCTCTGTTCATCGATTGAGGAAAATTACTTACCTGTTCAGGACTCATCTTGAAACTATACCGTTGGTTCGGAAGTAAATAGCATAGCTCCATGGGGAAAACGCCATCTCGATCGGTAACGACTAGAGGAAGCCCCCAGTGCTCAATGTAAACGTTATAAACGCGCTTGAAGTAGTTGAAAATGGAAATCTCCTCTTCGGTACCAGCCTGGCGATTTTTCCAAAGAAATTTATAGGTTTTGGCATTAAAGCCCTCAGGAGGAAAATCTTTGGCAGCAGGGTTCGGCCAAGTAAATTTCTTAATTATGTACGTCTTGTCATCTACAAAGGTATTAGAATTTGGCCACGTTCAAAAACGAGACACACTAATGCTTACCATCAGACTTGCCGCGATGCTTGCAGCGAAATCTCAACTTAACCATCTTTCGAAGTTCTTTAAAATCTTCCGACATGTTCCATACACCTTTGAGGTTTTTGACGGGCTTCAGGTTGTCACGGAATATAGTATATGAGAGATTTTGATTTCGATCTTTGCAAAGATTACGGGCAGCTTGATGGAGATCCTGAGAAGCCCAGAAGGTGCCGTTGGCAACATCAACATTGATGGCCAAACCAGTGCCTGGCTCGCCAATAGAGGATTGCGGCTAATATAATGTCAGTAATGCAAAAATTGTATAAAACAGATTGAACTTACGTTACACAATCGCATTGAAGAGTAAACACCCTTCATAGCCACAACAACATTATCAAGAGAAACAGTATTATTGCCACGGCTATAGAAACTTCGCTTGATCATTGTGTACGTCTCAGAGGGATATTGTCGCATCAAATGATCTAGGAAGTCTGTGAAGTGTCAGTTAGTCATACCTGCGATCATGGAAAGCGACTTACTAATAGCTGCGAGGATAGAACTATCGAAGGGCATCTTCCGGGTCAGATAGCCTTCAATAACCGCCATGCGGATAATAGAAGCTGGTCTGATGATGCAATACACTTGGTCTGGTTCAGCACGAGGTTGCCGACCATTCTCGGCATCCAGATCGACCATGATGCGCTGCTCGTTAACTTTAAATTGGCACCTTGAAATAGTAAGCACAGGCATCCAAAGCTGAAGGGAAATTTCAACTTACCAAGCAATCTTATTGCCATCCCAGATCCAAGGACCGTTGATCAAAGAGCGGATCTTGGATTGCACAGTCTTTGAGTTCCATACAGCCTTGACCTTTCCACGCTTCTCTTCGCCACTGCCAATAAGGATCTGGAGTAGACTTAGCTCAATTTCCAAAGTGAAAGTGAAACAGGATAACTTACATCATATTGGTAGATGTCCTTGGTAGGCCATTTGGCGACCTTATACTGATTGATGCGGACCTGAACTGTCTTGCCAGTAGTATTGAAGCCAGGACGCGCTGGCATGTTTGAAGGAAAATTGTACTTTTCGTCTT
Source organism: Haplographium delicatum (assembly GCA_037952705.1). Lineage (NCBI taxonomy): Eukaryota > Fungi > Ascomycota > Leotiomycetes > Helotiales > Hyaloscyphaceae > Haplographium > Haplographium delicatum. The sequence continues at coordinate 19,256 of JAPZPC010000115.1, forward strand.
CAGTTAGCTCACTGAAACTCTTGGTTGCATTGAAAACTCGAAAGTTTCCAGCCTCCATGATGAAAGCTCAAGGTTGATACGCAATAATGGAGGTGGGGAGATCAAAAGTAGAATAGCAAGGGAATAAAAGTGATGGGAACTTGATAGGAGTCAAATTCAAACTCAGCACTGCACAAATCAAGTGATAATATGGATGGAAGTGTTTCTTGAAGTTGAAATGAGGCTGACTGAGATTGATGGTTGTCTTGATGGATGATAGGGAGGATTAAGATTTGTGATTTGAGGTGTAAAATGGAAGAAGTTGTATTGAGCGCAAGGGGGAATTTTATAGGTCATAGGAGGGTGGGGCGCTCTTGCCTTGCAAGATAGCAAGAGGGGGAAACATGATGATGATGATCATTATCATCAAGATTTGAAAATGAACATCGACAACGACGATGACAATATGAAGTCAGGTTGTTAAGGCCGTGATATTAGCCATTTCCGAATCGGAGAAACAAACTTTCGTTTCCCACAGACTTGAAAATACCCCATCAAACACTTTGGGAGATATCGAGTCCAATAGGTATAATCTCACATTGCAATATAAACTTCCTGAAATCAATGGGGGGAGCTTACTTCAGGTCCCTCAAGACAATATGCCGAAGCGGGTAATTCAACACGAGTATTGGTAATGACCTTCGACTTAGGCGGAGCAGGCTTGGCGGGACCATATCCAAGACCAGATGTAAACGGGTTTTGGCGAACGAGATGTGCAGGTTGCTGTTGTGGGGTTTGTGGGCCAGAACGCATACCAGATTGCTGTGGGCTATTGAGAACAGCTTGTCCCTGACGAGGACTCAGAGGGTTATTTTGCAGGCTGGGATTTCTGGAGTGTCCAGGGTTGCGGGCAGGGTTGCTAGGATTCTGGCTAGGACTCATGGGAGGTTGCTGGTTAGGATTCTGCAAGCTAGAGTTCCTCGAGTGTCCAAGGTTGCTAGGATTTTGGCTGGGGCTCATGGGAGGTTGCTGGCTGGGGCTCTGCAACTGCCCAAAGTTGCGAGAATTCTGGCTTAGATTACGTGAATGCTCTCCAGGGCCATCGAACCCACCAGCGAAAGGTCTCTGAGGACCACCTCGTTGGAATTGTTGCTGGTTATAGCTATAATACTGGTCGGAGTTGCCATTGCCGTTGCCGTTGCCATTGCCACGGCGCTGAGACTGACCTGGCCCACCAGGCATGATTATTTTCCAACCTCAAAAAGGTACGAAGTTCTAGAAGTAGAGAAAGGTCAGCATGTTTGAAGGACAGTTAAAGGCTCGCGGAGAGAGCGTAATGAGAACGTTAAGGATATGAGAATGTATTCTCTACCACCCTGGGTATGAAAGGAGTGTTGAGAGGAGATCCAGGTAGACTTACGAAAGGTGATCGTAGATCGATCTGAAAGTAGAATAATCTTAGGGTAGTGTTGACGGAACTAATTTGAAGCAAGTTAGAAAATTGAACGCAGGAGAGAATTCGACATTTAAATAGCCTTGGGTAGGTTGTGGGAATAAGAAACAAGGTTTAAGACATGAGGCTTAGTGAGAGCTTGATGCTTGATATTGTTATGCTTTGGGTTTTTTCGAGATAACAAGTCAAGTATACAAACGGGGAAGAGAGCGGGACAAACACCGCATGCCTGTACAAAACAAGCAGAGAGATAAGGAAACAAGGAGTTAGAATGAAGATATACTCACCAAACTTTAAATCCAGTTGACTGTCGGAAGATTGATTGCGGAGATGTAGGAAGAGGAGGATCAAGGTGTGTAGCGGGAAAGGAAAAGTTGGAGGTGAGAGGATGGTTCGCGCCCTTGAAGTATTTCGCAGGAGGCGCTAGGCAGTTGACGCGAGTTCGATTGAATAGCTGCCCTTCGCTCTTTCCTCATTCACCCCTTCGCTGTTCGTTGCCGGTCAATCTCTTAAGGCCGGCTCACTCTGGCTATGACCTTACTAAAGAAACAAGTGTTGTTTTCAATGTTGGATCCTGAGGCGGGGAGTTTTGAGAAGGCTTATAGATTTAAGCATTCTGGTTTTATGGTGACCCCCGACTCAAGAAAAAGTGAATTTACAAAGCAATCTCGAATCATGAGCAACGACATGGCACAAGTTAAAGGATTGCTCAACCTAGAAGCTTCAGTTGACATTGTGCAGAGCGCTAACTTTCTTTGTTACAGCCAGAGACAGCTTGCTTGCTACCTATTTACGATTGCATCTCTACAAACGGCCTTTCAGCCCTTCTGGTCACCTATACAAGCAAGCCTTCATTGATCTACAAAGAACGCGATTAGGGTCAGCAGACCCAGAGCGGCAAAAATTATGAAATGGGAACGGATAAGGACTGATTATCATATGGCCAAAGGCCCTGTGCAGCACACAACACGCAGCTTGCCGATGCAACTTGCCTCCAGGCCCTGTCATACATCATCTGAGCACGCCAGCTTTGGCACATTGGACCAATAGACAATAAACTGAAAATATTCCCAACTAACGAATCATATAAATTGTAGTAGCGAGCGGTATCACGAGATACGAAGCAAAGAAGGTACACTTAGCAAACTTCAAAGAACAGATGATATGCAACAAGTTAAGAAGCACAGATTTGACGGGGCGAATGATGATGAATTGCATTGATCCTATAATACATCCATGGAGGCGGATATTTATCATGCCTCTGAAAGTCCGCCAAAACGCCGTGCTGTATGCTGGGAGAAGAGTAACCTGCCGTGTCGTGTCCTTGTGTGAACCCATCCTCGCATTTGAATCTCATACCGAAATTGAAAGAGCTGAAAAGATGTCCTGAAACAAAGTCCTACCATACAAACTTTTTAGATTAATATCAATGCTTTTCTTTCCGTGCCTTGCCGAGCCCTCCATCAGTGTATTTGATATTCCAAGCCGAGGTGAAGAGTCAATGATGTGACTTTGGAAACAAGTTCAGAGAAATTTTAATTTGGGATTATCGTCCGTAATAACCTGACGCAACCGAGTTAGCCTATCGAGAATACCAATTGGCAGTAGTGAACAATTGGGGAGGAGTAGCATGCTTCCTGTAGTCCGAGTCGTCAACCGCGTGGTAGCCAGATCTACTTGGTTCTGGTATCGGCGGCTGATACTCAGGTCTTGGTGGAAGTCTATGCAAAGATAGGTCCGAGAATGTATCACGCTGGTGAGTCACACCTGGATGTCCAGCATAAGGTTCTTGAAAATGACGGCCATCAGATCCCGGCCAGCCACTAACTTCACTAGAATATGTCTGATATCCGCTCGGTCTAGGAGGTAAAGTTTGAGTTGGACGCGTACCATCATAACGCTGCATTGGGGGCTGGGATTGATCCCGTGCAGTTTTCCAGGTGCTGTAATCTGGAACTATTGTTTCCCTCAGAAGCCTAACCATTGCTTCAGGGCTGTACCTCTTATCGTTGTATAGGTCAGCTCTCGGAATAATGCTGAGAAGGAAGGTGATATCACGGGGTACAACGAATGGAGGGGCGTTAGACGTCCAGCCAGGTGCTCCCTGCAATCGCTTCTGTTGGTCAAGTCGCCGGCCTGCTGCGCCCTTCAGAGGCGATTCGCCACGGGCAAGTTTCCGTGGTCGACTAGGATCATCCATCTCATCCATTTGAAATGGTCGTTTCGGAGAATTTGTAGCCGGTAAATATTGAGGCCTTGGGCTGACATCCTTTGCATATTGTGGTCGAGGGCTGTTCTGCATGGGAGTTGGTTGCTCAATTGACTGCATAATAGTCGCGTTCTTGGGTCGCATTTGCATTGCAGGTGACACAATGAGGCGGACGGCGGTAGGATCAAAGCCCTCACCACTATATCGCGAGGAGAACCAAGAGAGTCTGGGATCTTCTGGAAACAGTTCGGTCATACGCTTTTCTAATTTGCTGATTTGAGACAGCTCGCCGTATTGAGACTCATATTTATGGAAATATGCGTATAGCGGTTTTGCTTTTGGCAAAGCATCTGGCTTCTGAGTGAGACGACTAACAACTGTTTCGAAGGTAACTCTAGCGTCTATTCCATTATTAGTAAAGGCTCCAGGGATGAGTGGAATAACTTACTTGTTGTGTCACCAATCGATAAAAGGTGTTTCAAGTACTCCAAAGTAAAATTAGCATCTTCTGGAAAGAGCTTAGCACCCCGCTCAAAAATCTTTGTTCCGGCAGGGTCCTTGTAAACGTGGTGTTCGATCAGAGCGGCGGCTACATAGACATCACTTGTCAGCTTCCCACGTGCTCTAGCATCAGCGAAGACCTTTCTTGAACCGCCGACTGAATCCTTCACCGAACCCTTTCCTTGTACTCGGCGCATTGCTCTCATAAGCGCAATCCAGGCAAATGATATTGTTCGAGAGATGAGCTCTGCTTGGATTGCGTATCCGTCCTGAATGGTCTTTGTTTTAGTTACTTTAGCGGCTTCTCTGGCCTGCTTTTCTGCCTCGTCCTCTTCGTCTTCGTCCTCGGCCTTGCTGATGATAGCACTGATGGATGCATCCAGAGCTGTGTCATCTTCCACCCTAGCCAAGTCACGCGCTTCCCGACCCTTCAATTGTTTGATCATGTCATACAGCGTGTCGAGGAGCTTGTCGTAAGGCTCACGAACAGTGGCACCTCGCTCGGCGGGGCTTTTACCTACTTCGTCTGTCGTCAAAGTAGATTCGAGGCGATCTGCTTTCTTAAAGGCAATCAAGCAGCTTTCGGGATTGGCAGCAATTCCATCATTTAAGAATGTATCACCTTCTTTTTCCAAGCCATTACTGAAACACCAGTCGGCTGCCTCGACCCACATCTCAGGCCAGAATCGCAGTGCCATGACGGCTTGCTGGTACACATAAAGTACGCGCTGCTTGAAAACTTCGGGCTCATCGTCCTTCAGGACCAGTTGATCTTCTTGCTCCCATGCAATCCACTTCTTCCACAACTCAACTTGTTGAAGGTACTCTTGATCTCCATCGAACCCGGGAGCAGGAGCAAGCCGCGGGAGAGTTGTTCTGACAAGTCCACGGGTCAGATTTTCCAATGCTGTAGTGGCACTTCTTGCAGAAACATAGCCAGGGGACCTTTCTTGGATAAATTTACGAGCCTATGACGAATTAGCCAAATCGTCATTTCCGAGAGACGAACTTACAGTCAATTTATTCAGGCCGTTTTCAAACACGTCGTATTCCTTCCACAAGTTGATCAAACTCGACATAGGGACGGTGCAGGCACGCTGATACGCTTTTCGTAATTGATCCATCTTCTGCTGGTCTTGCCAACTACTTCCACCAACCTGTCCAGGGGCACTGCGGACGAACTGTATGTACTCTTGCCATAACCTACCAGAATCCTTGTCGATTCCAATGTTTGCCAGAACAAAATCATAAGCCTGTGTTATTGTGGCCCTCGCCGCTCCCGAAACATCATTGGTCAAGTCGTTTCTCCGCCGGATATAATTCAGGTATACTGACCAGAGTTGAACATTTGGGACAGTCAACAGAGATCTACCAAATATGTTTTCTGCAGCAGTGAAGTTGTCATTTTCCAGCTCCATCTCTGTATACGCGACCCATATTTCGGCCTGGCAAATGTTAGTGAGATCACGACCATCATAATAATAAAACCTACGGCGTGAGGGAAGACTTTGAGAAATCGTTCATATACAGCTCGCGCATCATCAAGCTTATTGCGCTTCCGGTGTTCACTTATAAGAGACAACCAGGCATCTAAGTCGCCACGAGAATCCTCCTTGATTCGGTCCTCAAGTATCCCAATTCGGTCATGTGGAAGACGAGCTTTTGGCATAGTCACACCTTGGTTTGAAAAACCTGCGGAAGTAAGTACCTGTGATGCCGAAGATTGCCCCGAAGGGACTCCAGCAGCAGTGGAATTCACAGGAAAAGAATTGGAAGATTGTGCAGCCTTTGAATCACCTTGATTCAGGGAAGCATTCTGAAAATCTTGCTGGGTGACAAAATTCTGCAGTGGGGAAGGGGAAATAGTGCGATTGGGGTTGTGAACGGCTGCAGATTGAAGACCGGTCAGAATCTGGTTTGGCGTTGATGCATCGTATTCCTCATCTGAATCATCTGCAATGAATCCTCCCACGGTCTTTGGTTTCCGAGCTGATGCTCTCGAACTAGATCTCGATCCTTCTTGAGATGCAATTGTGATTGCTGGGAGTGGAGTAACAGAAGATGGGTCATATTCGCCACCATCGGAAACGGCACCAGCGCCTGAAGGAGATAAAGCACGAAGAATATTATCATCTGCAACAGATTCTCTTTTGACATGTGTGTTGTTAAGCTCAGTATTTGAAGGTAGCTCGCCCTCCGCGGCCCCATTTGCACCATCATCTTCCCAAGCCCCACTCTCTTGCCCTGCCTGTAGCCGATGTAAGAGAGCTATCTCTGCATCCTCCTCCGCCATTGTACTGATATGTAGAAAGGGATTGGGGATGAAAAGGCGAACGCGACAACTCCGAAGGGAAGACTAAACTGCTTGTTGTCAGCTTGACGAGGTTGCTTCTAGCGCACAAAAAGGGCGGTCGACCTATTAGTATTGCATTTGCAGCGACATCCGTCTCATGTCAAGCACATTCGGATTTTGGAGAAGAGAAAAGAGAAAAGAGGAACGAGAAGATGAAAAAGTTGGGTTGATGAAAAGTTGTTTGTAGTCAAGGCGCCGGCACGCCTAGTCAAAGAAGTCATCAACATGCGACCAGGCGCTAACCTATATTGACTAGCGTTGTCACGCACGCTACCCGGTAGATGGAAATGTCCAAAATCGCGTTGACCGCGACTTCGAGGCCTACAACGCGTCCATCTTCAACCTCAACTACCACCACCACGTTTACATTGTCAGAATATAAACACAACAATTCCCCCGTTCTATTTTGCGCCCGCACGCTTTGGATGACACCAATTTCACACCAATTTCACACCACTTTCATTCCGCAACCATTAAAGCACAATAATTCAAGATGTCGGTCGTGGCCCTTCTAGGCGTGAACGTCCTTAACAACCCGGCCAAGTTTGGAGATCCCTACGAGTTTGAGATCACCTTCGAATGCTTGGAGCCTCTGCAGAAAGGTATGCAAATTCCCAATTCTTAATTTTGACCAGCGATACTAATACTCTCAATTTGCAGACCTCGAATGGAAGCTCACATATGTTGGCTCCGCTACTTCGTACACTCCCTATTCATTTCTTGTCGCGGTACCAGCTAACAAATTTGCAGTGATGAGCATGATCAAGAGCTTGATTCTCTCCTCGTCGGTCCCATTCCCGTAGGCGTTAATAAATTCATCTTCGAAGCCGACCCACCGGACACCAGCCGCATCCCAGATGCCGAAATACTAGGTGTCACTGTGATCCTCCTTACATGTGCCTACGATAGTCGGGAATTTGTGCGAGTTGGCTATTATGTCAATAATGAGTATGATTCTGACGAACTCAACGCCGACCCACCGCCAAAGCCAATTCTAGAGAAGGTCCGACGAAATGTGCTTGCCGAGAAACCTCGAGTCACCCGATTCGCAATTAAATGGTTGGTTTTGTCGCATGAAAATAATGCGTTATTTGCTAATATTGAGAGTATAGGGATTCTGAGGCATCTGCTCCGCCCGAGTTCCCACCTGAGCAGCCCGAGGCTGATTTGACCGCTGACGGAGAGGAGTACGGAGCTGAAGAAGCCGAGGAAGAAGAGGAAGAGCTCGAAGAGGGTGCTGAAGGTGCTGCGGACCCCGATGCTATGGCTCAGGACTCTGAGATGGCTGGAGCTGAAGGTGAAGCTGCTGCAGGCGAAGAATCCGATGATGGTAGCGAAGACCTCGATGCACCGAGCGAGGGCAGTGATGAAGAAGATTTAGAAGAAGAAGAGGCTGAAGTTGAGGGCGACGATGCTATGGACATGGATGGCGTTGAGAAGCCCAATGGTGCAAATGGTTCTGTTGAGCACCATGCAGATGCTGTCATGGCCCATTGATTGCTTTTATACCCAAAACAATGCACGCTCATTCTAGATTTCATTTAGGGAGGGGAGTTTCGACAGGACTTGCGATTGAGCACTTGTAATGAAAAGAATTGATGATGACATTGAATTTTGTCTTTTACGTATTTCTCAATCTATGAACTTGGAGTCCGGCACTGAATGAGTTGCTGGTTCAGCCAAGATGGGAACCCGAAATTCCAAAATGTGTACTAGAGCCCCAAAACAACACCTAGTGGCGTGAGCATCGGTGTAGCTATGAGGTGCCTCAAACCATGCATTGAACACCCAATTATTTGGCTGCTCCACGGCATAAAACCCCGGTCACAGTTCCGACACCCTTTTTGTCTCTTTAGCGGGAGATGTAGCATTCTTGTCGCCTGCATAGCTGGTAGATCAACGGCAGTGGGCATCGGCAAGATAGAATATAGCTATTATACAGAGGAAGTAGGCAGTTAACTGGCACACATTATGGGAAGTCTTTAATTTGATAGGTCTTTTCACATAGCCCACTACCTAGTATTTGTGGTACTACGGGGTCCGTGCGATAACGGCCATCCATAGACAACGTTGCCAACGCCGCAGCTACTGTAACCTTACCTATTTTCCTCCAAGCCCAACCTCGGTCCGAATTTTAAATACCAGATTCCCCAAATCATATCACTTCCAAACGCCTCCATGCTTCATTTTATATCTCGCACAGGAAATGAGGCGTTTAGCCTCATCTAGACGCCAATCAAGCGTTCGCTAATATGGGGTGGGGGAGGGGATAGAGTCCCTGCAGTTATTAGTGCCGCAGCCTGGGAAAATGGTAAGGCATTTTCAGTTTTGTGCTCTAAACAGAAAAGGAGGCTGAACGCCTCATATACTTGGCGTATTTTAATTAGAGAGATGCCAATCAAGTGAGCATATATCAACACACCGAGTAGATAGCAGGCATTACAGATATGATCAAGAGTGAGGCTCTGGTTTGATAATTTTGAAGTACGGTCTGGGGCAGCGGTAAGGCCGATTTTCCCAAATGTGCTGGAATGATGTGCTTATGCGTCCGCTTGACTGGACATATAAGGTATCTAAAACATGACAGTCACTTAGTCCTCTACAGTTCGAATCCTGTCGTCAAAAAATTTAGTTCTATTCAGTATAACTTGCTTATTTTCGCGACTCTACATCCTCAGAAGTGACTGGCCTCTATTTGACTCGGTTGTTGGTTTTGATCTACAAAATGATGTCACGCAGCAAGAATCCCTATATATTGCTCCTCTTCTCCTGCATAGCCACTTTCTCCGCCGTCTCTGCAGAGATTAAAGAACGAGGTACATTACAGCCAGGTTTAGGTATACCAGTTCCTCAAAATGGATGCGACCTCAGTACGACAATCCCTTGCAGCATCACTCCTGCGTGCTGCCCGATGGGCATGTTCTGTGATTATGTCACTAACTCGTCCCTTTCAATCTGTTGCTTAAATGGTAAGAATACTTTAACTTTTATCCAGCCCTCTTGTTGTACTTTACATTGCTATCCTTTCGCAATAGAAAGAGAACCTGACATGAGATAGGTAATGACTGTACTAGTACCGTCACACCGCATCTTGTTTGCGCAGACCCAACCTGGTCACTATACGAGTTCATTGCATCAGCAGAAAGCGGAGACTCCTCAGAAATCTTTTGCTGTCCTAGCGGTGAGGTTGGCCTCAGCGTTGGCGTGTGTGTTCCGCAAAATGCGGTAGCTAGTTATGAGATTGGCGGTGCTCAGCTAGCTTCGACAGTAAGTACACACCTACACTACCGGCTTCTTATTCTTTCTTCTAGAATCCCAACATTATGCTTATTATTTGTCTTCTACAATAGGTACTAGGAGCAACGAATACGGCGGCGCCGGCTACAAAATCTGCTGTACCTACTAACTCTGGAAGGAATCCTACTAATACTTTAATTACCGGGAGCCCAACGGCTAAGTCTATTGGTGCTAAGAATGATAGCGTTAGCAGATATCTATGTTTCGGGATCTTTTCCGTTATGTTATACATGTTACTGCACTAGAAGCTTACATAATTATAAGTTATGAACTGTTTAACTTACTCTTCTAGATCACATATGTACCTACTTTGCTTAGTGATCTTAAACAGTCTCTATTTTGCTCCTTTATAGCATGATAGAGAGCTAAGGTAAAGGCTTTCAAGGAATTAAGAACTCTATATTCGTGCCAATAATATATATTTTAATTTAATGTCTTAAATAAAAATCTCTCTAATTATACTGCGAAAATAAACCCTATACTAAGTCACCCGCCTATCTCTGAGCGTGACAACAGGAGAAATAGTTTATCCAGTCGCCCATAATTTCTCCAATCGATACTGTCTTTTCCTTTAATTATTCGAATAAGACATGCAATCTTTTAGAGTAGAGGCATCACATCACAAGTGTGTCTTTGCATTATACAATTTAAGCGAGGGGGGGAAGGGGGGAGTAGGGGGAGGGACTTCAGGGTACTTGCTTTTTATTACATGCGAATACTCTCTTTAATTCCAATTTCACAGCCGAACCTTTCGATAGAAATTCATAAATATATGAATAATAGAAAACATCCAGAAGCATAAATCCTTTTATGTAGAGTATATAAAAAGATAATAGCAACTATTTTTATACCTACACATCAGCTTCCCTTTCCACTAGACTCTTTTTCCTTCCCCCTAAGAGTCGTTCCCAAAACGACGATGACTGCACACGCTTCGAATTCCCATTTGCAACATCACTTTTCTCTACCGAAGTATGTTTCCTTGAGGTTTCAAGAACCGCAGAGCTCCCTACAGGCGTTGGCGCCTGAGAATTAACCACAGTTCGAGCACCGTCGACTGAATCCTCACTCCTCGTCACGGCTGCCGTAGTCGGCCGCTTAGGCGGTAGAAGAACCTCTTGCCGTTTTTGAATAGCATCTACCGTTGTCAGAGAACGTGGCCTATTTCTCAACTGCTCTGCTGCGAAAGTTAGCTATCTTAGAAGAGTAATCTTGAAATAAAACAAGAATTTACTAGATACACGTACCATGAGGCCGTATATCTGCACCCCCACCAAGCTTCTCGTACTTCTTCCAGTGGCTAGATATCAACGTGGTGAACTGGTGCCATTTCGAGCGCCAGAACTCCATCCCAATGGTCGTGTTCAAGGAACCTATCAGGAAGAAGAATGGAACGCAGACCGTAGCCATGGTAATACCGAATGATTTAAACTGGTGCTCGGTCGACATGTTTGTCATGCCAAAGACAGAGGTGACAAATGTTAGCGGAAGGAAGAATATTGACACCTAGCGGAAAGTTATTACAAATTGCGTAGACTTGAAAAAGGGCGCATACTAATGTCAATAACTTAATGTTATGCCCCTGCAATATCGTCACAGCGGATAACTCCACACTCTTTCTACTCTCCAACACGCTTGTTCCCGCGAAGAGTTGATCTCTCAATGTTCTGATCTCCTTCCTTCGGTCATCGTTCTCCTCATAAAGCATTTCTAGCTTTTTCTTTTCTTTCTCAAATTCTTTCTTTAAAACTGCCATACGTTTTTTCCAGTATGCGTTACGAGCCGTTTCTTCGTCTAACATGGGCCAGAGAGTGCGGTGTCTGCCTTCCCAGACTTCGTCGGTGAATGTGTCCTCGTATGAATCAATTATAGCTTTGATGCCGTTGTTCATTATCCCGAGGGTTTGGTAGGCCCAAAAGTACCGCCTGGAGTAGGTAAATTCGGCATCTTCGAAAAGAAGTTTGTCTCTAAGGTCGCCGTTGAACATGAAATCGGCCTAAAAGTGTTAGTAGGCAAGTTTTTTCAAGATAGCACCTCTCCGATAACGTCCTTTTCAGATTCATAACTGATAAATGGGCGATATAGAAATACATAGGATAGACAAAATATTCTTACCGGAGGCACCACAAGCCTGCTAATCTGTGTATAGATGTCGGAAAATCTCTTTTCAGCATCTTTAAATTCTACAAGTAAGGTATGCAGGAAAGCTTCAGGACCATTCACAAAGTGATGACTCGGGTCATGACTTTCCATGCTATGCCTATGATCTGGGTAGCACTGAATATTGAGTACATGCCACTATTATGGAAGCGGTTAGATTGCCACAGATATCAAAGGATAACAGTTAACTCGAATAAGAGCTTTTAACTTTAACGGAGAATACTAACTGGAGCCCACGGATCATACACAAGGCCGTACTGGTTTTTAGCTCTCCGGGCAGAGAAATTTCTCAGTTTTTTTATATGATTGCCTGCTAACGATAGTGCGACAACTGAGCTACATCTGGATATCCGGATATGCTGGTAGGACTTTTCTCTCAGCTTTTCAGCATCATCAGTCCTCTGCCATGGCATTGGCTGAACCTCTTCTCCAACTATTGTGAAATAGTCAAATTTGAACACAATGGATCTTTGCTGCCGTGTGTCGCTCGAGAAGGCTCGATTGGTAATATACGCCTATAGCAGTGAGATAAAATCTAATGCGGGCTCAGAAGCTGCTACCTACCGCAGTACTATCTTCGTTTACCAGGTACCCAAAGATCTCATCCATATCAAAAGCTTTGTTCATTGTCAAATGAAGTGCACCGAAGATGATAGGATTTGGCTCTCGGATAATACTAATCCTTCCAACGGCAGGCCGTTGGGAGCTTGGATTTGAGTTTAGACCCTGTTTACGGAATCAATAATTGTAAGCTGTGGGAGCATTGGAAGCATATACCTGGATAGCTTGCCAAATGGCAGAATCAATTGAAGAAGTATTCTCCTTTACATATTTATGCCTCGAGAGGGGCGCGCCATCCGTTCCAACATCAAAGACGGAGTAATGAGATTGATGCCATTTTTCCTCTGGAGGATATTCCGGAAATACCACCGCGGGGTCGATAAGCCTTCCAGATTGAACAACGGGCTCCAACAAAACATTTCCAGCACTGGCAAACCGATATGTTTTCAGATGCTGTCGCAAGTCCTCTAGGTCGTAATTGTACGATGCAACAGGTGCCTGGACGAAGAGCTCAGTGTCATCGTCGCTCTCGTCGCTATCACCACTAATGACCGAGCTCTGAAATGTTCTTGGTGGCCTATTTGTCGGTCGCGCTACATCAGCATCCAGAGTCGATCGTCTGCGTCGTCTTGTGGGGGCAGTCCCTTGAGGTGAAGTTGTAGAAGACGTGTTCTGCACCAGAGCCTCGTGAACCAATCGAAATGTTTCCAGATATGCTTGGTGTTGATCGTCCAGCCGCTTGAGAAGCTCTTCGGTGCTCGGTCCCGTCGCCGCCATCACGGGTCCTTGTAGCACGATCAAGTAGAGCGATGAAAGGGCCAAAAAGGAAGATATTTTTCAAGAAACGACAATGTCAGCCTGGACAAACTATCTATTTTAAAGATCGGCATGTTTATCCGTGAGGCTCAGCTTCAAGATTGTGTAACATCTCAGCTAGTCCTCACCGTCACCCTGATGCGGCTGCCTGTTGTGATGGCTCATGCAAGGCTTACGGAAACCGGGCCACATTTGGAACAAATACTGGCTAAGATTTTCTTAGCCGCATAAGTTGGCGTACATGTGACATTGTGATTTATGACAGCCCTGCTTGGTGAAGTTGAATTAGTAATATGAGACAACGAGGGCCGCTAAATATTCGTATCATCTACAAGTTTGAATGTCGGGGTACAATGTTGTGTAACTAAGGAAAATCACATTCGTCCACTAATAAATGCAAACTACTCGCAGTAGATCGCATTCTAGGTTAATTCAGCAGAGGTCTAGTTAATATATTTAAACCACAAGTCTGAATAGCAGTGGGGTTAATGATGATGCTCCTCAATTATCTGTTGGAATCCCCTTTAAAATAGGCGATTCCCTGAAGATCAGCAAAAGAAGCCTTCCTTCGATAGACATCTGCACATCATAGAACCAGAAACCCACTCAGTTAAAATAACCCAGCTTCTCATTCAAGACCCAAGCCAACGCCTACCTTAACAAAACCCCAAACCTTAACGCCAAAGCTTATTCGCCGGTTCCCTCCACCCTTCTTGTCATTCTTCTCCTCAAATATAGTATTTTAAGTTGTCTCTTTTCCCATAATCGTCCCGTCACTGAAAAGACAACGTTTTACGTCTGGCCATCTTTTCAGTGTTCCAGTAGCAGGACAACCATATTAAAAAAAGGGTAACCAAAAATCCTGATGCTTAGGGAAAGAATGACCAGAAGGGTGGAGGAAACTGGATAAATTAGAGCCACTTTCCTGTTAACCCTCCCAGCACCAGATTTCGCTTCTGTTTCGAAACAAATTTATTGACATCATCCGCCCATCCCGCACTATTCTCTTGCATTTTTTCCATTGAATCGCCCATGATATTCAGTTTCTCTGTTCTTTCATTCAGCTGTCTCGTCATATACTCTCCCCACCCTTCTGTAGATTGTGTTCCTGGGGCACGAGTAGATCCTGAGCCACCAGAACCTAGGCGTGCCATACGGTCTTCTGCTGCGGCTGCGGCGAGCATACGCTTGCTGGGAGGCCTGTCGGGGCCGCCAATTAAGAGGTCAAGATCTGTTGGACTGACGTACTGAGTTCCTGCAATCCATTGGAGGTTTGAAATAGTGGGCCGAGGCGGAATCACAGCCTCGAAGTTGAATAATTTGTCTCGGGATTGAGGCAGAGATTGGCCAGTACCCCAGACACCAATCATAGCTATTTCTGAAGGTCCAGTCCAGCCGAAGATATCACTAGAAGTAGTAACTACCGCGCTTGGTATTCTGGTTTTGTCGAGCATGTCCAACCTAGCAGCACCAAGCTCTTTAAGGGCTGGGAGAGAGTATGCTCGTGCCGTGGTACCAAACACGCCTACAAGAGCATACCCGCGGTCTTCGAATATAGCAACAGTTGCAGCATCACATAAAAAGTCATCCCAGGTTTTGTGCGCACCCTTTGTAGTTGCTGGTTTGAATATCCGGGCCTCGGATTGAGTGACTAAATCGGTTAGTTACGAAATCAAGATTCAAAGGACCGTACTTACCAACTACAAGTGATCCATGAGTCTGTTGTCCTGATCTCAATCCGGCCACTGTAGCACCAGTAGCAGCTGCTGGTCTCCCTGTATCAGAAACAATAGCAGAGATCGAGATGATCTTGTCTGCACAGGCCGTCATTCCAGCAAATTGAGCTGTGTAGCCACCATTTGCCTGAGGAAGAATCTTAAATGTAGCTACTTTGCCCAAATTTGTCCCAACAAAACATGCAATACTTGAATAGTTATCTCCTTCCAATGTCATGACTCCAAACTCGACAATAACTGGCCAATCAGGCTTTCCAGACGCCTGAGAGCTTCCCTTCTTCATGAAGCTACCACGTTTATCGGGCTTAGCGAAGTCGTTCATAGAAGAAGTAAAAATAACAGATGGTCCTCTGAGATCAATGATCGAAAAAAATCCACTCTCAGAGCCGACGCCAATAAACCCAACATCTGATAACTTGAGAGCGGTTATTCGTCCTTTTGCCATGTCATAGAGTACGAACGGCTGTAGGCCCTCCTTAAGAGAAGGCTCTGACCGTGAAGAAATATCTGAAAGTCCGCCAGCGACGACCTGTATCGCTTGTGTTGCTTCTCGGCCAAAGAGTTTATTACCTCCCCAGCGGTAAATGACAACTTCACCAGTAGCTGTTCCAACTGCTAACTCGCCAGTATTTCCCATGCTCAAACTTGTGATGTTAACATCATCGTAACGACCAAGTGCTCTAGCAATATCGACTTGCAAAACACTACTGTTCTCTATCTCATCTGCTTGTCCAGCATCCCAAACTCGCACTGTGCCATCACCATGTGCCATGATAACAACGTTCCGGTTTTCATACCTTCTCATTGGCTTAGCAGCTTCAGCGCCACCTTTCAATAGCTGTGGCCCTTGCTGACGATTTTCGGTCATACCCAGCCATCGTGTACGCTCAACGGGGGCTAGTGTCATGATTGTGACAAAAGGATGAACAAAAGTGATAGAGGGATGCAATTGATTTGTAGGTGATATGGGATATCCAGTAGGAAAACTCAAAGTGATGAGCTCCCCAGAGGTCAAAAGTGCAAGTGCTGCGATTGGATCTTGAGCACCAGCAAAATGTGGTGAAGCACGAGGGATGAGACAGAAGTCGACGATCTCTGCTCCGGGTGGTGTGGGCATAATGTGCTGCTTTTTTCCTTCGAAATGATCAGTCAAAATTGGCCACGTCGAAGTTGCATAAACTGGAGTTGGTCCCAACTCAAGGAATGTCAATCCTTTTTCAGGAAGAGTGCTTGACAAGCCTCCAGCTATTAAAATCCCAGTGTCATCAGGATTTTCTTTACAGCACCATGCAATTTTAGTAAATGGTTCTTTAAACTCAAGAGTTCCAGCAGCTTTGGACTGATTTCCTACTTTGTTAACATGAGTATCTGTTAAGGTCCTAGCCATCACAATTCGACCATCCTTAGGATCCCAGAATACCAGGGTAGCATCTGTGTGAGCGGTCGCGATGAAGGTTCCGGTAGGATGCCAGAATGCATGGGTCAATTGTGGCTTTCGAGATTCAGTGCCAGTAGGATCTACATTTCCTCCTGGCGCTCCAACTGGTACTTCATATTGAAAGTACTTGATTGGTTTGTTTTGCTTGAACGAGTAGATAACAGCTCCCTCCGTATATCCTATGAGAAGTTGGCCAATATCGCGGGGATGCAGCTGCATCGAAACAACGGATATCGATCTTGATCTTGGATTTATATCACGCCAGAAATTTGGCAGCCGTAACGGTGCAAGCTTCTCTCTGTCCAAATCATATGCCGTAACATCGCCACTTTGTAGTCCGATCAAAGCCCAGTCAAGCATAGGATCCGTCACCAACGCCGTCACAAGGCCTGGGGGGGAATAGCTTGCTATCTTGATCGACCGGTTCAAATCCCAAATTATCACCTCGTTTTTCGAATCGACGCTGATGAGGCGGTTGGCGCAAAACTGGAGGATTCTCACGGAGGCTCGGCGGGGTAATTTGAAGATGACTTGCACACGTTTCTGACCAAAGACGCATATCTGCCCACTGCCAAATTTCGTCTCATTCGTTCCTATTGCAAGAAGAGACTGTATAGGGTCGTAAGCTAATGAACTAACAGTGGGTTTGGATATTAGCAATGAGCTCCGCGAGGTCCGATATGGTCAACTCACCCAATTTGAGAGTTAATTCCATAGCGAGCTTGATCATCTGGAGCAAATAGTCCAGGCAGAATTCCAGACGATAAATCATTCTGAATACCGGCTTGCTTGCCGCGTAGGAATCCAGCCATGTAGTGGTAGGTTGTGGCCAAAATTGTGTTGACTGACGAGGGAACCTTAAGCTTCACTCGTTCCTGAATTTCGTGGAGGGGCCTTTCGTCATCAGGTTTCGTCAGTCAAAATGAAGCACGTGATTATGGTTAAAAGCTGCACAAAGAAGTGATCTGGTTTACGTAACAGTAGAGATAATTAATCAGCGTGAAAGTTAGGCTTATGTGTTTGATATCTTTAAATATAAAATCGGGAACAAGTTTCTCTAGATATTATTGATGTGGAATGGTTCTGAAGCAGTAAGCCCTTTCACAAGCCTAAACAATCTACAAATCTTCACTTACGAATTCTGCAAGGCGAACAAGCCAGATAGTATGTAAGTTTTCAGATTCCACATATACTCTTGTATGAAACAAATCATTAGACAGAAAACGTGATTGATAAGATTTATTATGGAATTCGCACAACTACAACGTGTGACAGCCTAGGGCACGAGGGCATAAGGGTAGACCTATCCAGAGTTCTCACCTTAGTTTCCTCGCCGACTACCTCCTCTTCGACCGGCCCGACCTTTGATGTTGAATATTTTCTTCCTGTTTTCCTTCTTGTCTTCCCTCTTCTCTTCCTCCCTCTTCTCTACCTCCACGAAACCCTCCAATTCTGGACCATCGCCCGGCCCCCAAATTGCCCAGTAATCCACCCACGCATCCATAATATTTTTATCAGACTCTTTAGCCATATCCTCCAAATCCCTCCTCAATTCTTGCATCTCCGCTACTGATACCAAATCACCAGTAGTGTCTTCCTCAGCCTTGATCTCAGCATGTAGCTCGTCTACATCATTGGGGAGAATATCAAGCTCCGCCTCTTCAGCTCTACGGTATGCCTCGATAAGATCGCAAAGCTTACACCGAGGGATATTTCGGTCAAGGGTACTGTTCGGTGTCATTCGGGTAAAGTGTTCAAGGAGGAATTCGAGTGTGGGCGGTGTTTTCTTAAAGTTCGAACCGTGGTTGCAATCTTGAGAAGACATAGTGCAAGAATGGCTTATGTACTATGGTTGAGTAGAGCGAAGGATGAGGATATGCTTCTGGGATTAAATATCAAAGTTCGAATGACTGTTAAACAATCAGAGATATCTGTAGATGATTCACGATCTTTGTGAATGGATTTCACCGAGAATAGGAAGACTTTTATATTCAAGGAGAGGGATAGATAAAGGAAATGTTCAAATGCATTACTGAATGCAGAGCCGTACCAGATGTAATGAAAACAGTATAACGTAATTGGCTGCGGACCAGTGATGTGTGATAAAAACAACCTTCTTTGATGGTAAAAAAAGAATAGCCTTTGGGGAACAGGGTAGGAATTCCTTCCCAAAGAGGCTTCGGCATTCCTGGTCTTCTCTGTTCTTTCACAGCTGTACTCTACTCTTCTCAGAGCGGTAAGCAATCTTCATTCTTTATGTCCCGCTATCAGTATTCTCCGTACCTCATGCATTCTCATGCCACAGGCCGCAGGATAATTACCAACGGTCTTCTCGTCTCTCCTCCACTTTCCCCTCCAGCCTGTCATTGAAGCGACGAAGCCAGAGTGAATATGAAGGATTATAGTTTTATGTATGAAGAAAGAAGAGCTCGAGAGCCGAGTCTGCCTTGACCTTAAAATTTTTTGGCGTGGTCACGTGTGGCGGACTAAGCGATCACTTGCACGCTTGTCTGCACAGCGGTTAGCGTTGGGCTGGTTTTGGATTCAGTGGGGTTTCTAAATCGTTGCCCCTCCACCAAGCAACAAATACATCGCCTCTGACTGGACTTGGGGATTCATCCACGCGAGGTATTTTGCAGCACATAAATCAGGTCACTAGTGGTATTGTTCTCTTATCTCGCGTCAACACTCAACCGCCCCTAATAATATTTCAGCTGAGCACTTCCTTTTCGCACCAAAATAATCATGGCTCCAGGTGGACCCCCAGGCGCAGCAGGTCGTGGCAGAGGCGGAAAATTCAAGAAATTCACACGAGGAGGTATATTGCCCATGTCTTGTCTCTTTTCTACCATTTGGACCCAAACTAATATTCCCAGGTGGCAAACACTTCTCACGCAACCTCCGACCGCTCGACGCAGACGGTAACGAGATCAACGAACGAGACCCCAATGCCGATTCCTCTTCTGAGGAAGAGGAAGAGTCCGAGGAGGAATCTTCGGAGGAAGAAGATGCCAACAAGCCTGCCATGACTCGCGAGGAACGTCGTGCAGCCGCTAAGGCTAAGAAAGAAGCCGCGATAGCGAAGAAGAAAGGTGTACCGCAACCGGGAGATCTGCCTTCGAGCTCGGAAGAGGAGAGCGAGGATGACATGCCCGCCAACCCAAACCATTCTAAGGCAGCAAGGAATCAGGCGAAGGCTGCACCTGTCACTGTGGATGAGGCGACAGAGGCCGTGAAAGATATGAGTGTTGGTAAGGGGAAAAAGCCTGTCGCCGAGTTGAGCCGGAGGGAGCGGGAGGCGATCCAAGCCCAACAGGCCAAAGAAAGATACCAAAAGCTGCACGAGGCTGGGAAGACGGATGAGGCGAAAGCCGATTTGGCGAGGTTGAAGTTGATCAGGGAGAAGAGAGAGGCTGAGGCTGCTCGGAAGCAGGTTCGTTTCCTGATTAAACCTATTTATGTTATCTACTAACATCATGTAGGCTGAGAAAGAAGAGCGCGAAGAAGCTGAAAAGGAAAAGAAAGCAGAGATTGATGCTCGCGAGGCAAAGCGGAGAGAAGCAGCATTGGGACCAGCAAAGGGGAAAGGGAAAGGGAAAGGCAAGTAAACGTGGACAAAGGGAATCCCGCTTCGAACTGTTATGGGCAATTCTCTCACGATACAATCTAGCCATGCCTATGGAATTATTGGTATACAAGCGTTGGACTTACAATCTACCCTTCGTAGAGAATACCCGTCTGTTTAGTAGTAAGCATTGCGTGTAGTTGAATTTTAAGCATTTTTATCGTGCACAACCGCACAATTTTACCGATTTCAGATCTCTGGATCTTTCCAGATCTAAAATATAAGTCATGATCACACCTGACATATTGATAGCATCCTAAATGAAACTGTTCCCAAGGATTCCTATAGCCACAATTTATTATAAATCCCATCCCTACCCCCCTACTCGCTACAAATCCTTATCCATCATACTTCCACCTACTACCTATTTTCCTCCTCAACCAACAAACAAGCCTATCGACCTGCATTGCCTATTTATAAGGAAACGGGTTAAGAATGGGTATTTGGGTGGTTTTCTCACCAAGGGTAGGAGTGCTCAACAAATGATTACTGACATGGGGACAGGGCGGGATAAAAAGCGTTCGGCAAGTTCGTCAATATCATTATGGAGTTACTGCTATATCATTCACTGTAGGCCAGTAATGCATTAACCATTCTCTGATACCCTCTCCTAACAAATTTAATTAATAAACCGTAGCCTCGGCTCCCCTCACGCAAATTTCGATAAAAATTCAAACAGAAGAGTATTCCATTCAACCCTCAGGTCTCCTCGACCGTATTAGTAGCCGGATTTCCATGAGCCGCACTCTCCTCTCTTCCGAGCTCGAACTCCTTCTCATGAGGGCCGGGCACGATACCCACATCAGTCGTCCGGCGCACATCCATGGTCTCCTTGTTGAAGAGGTTCACGTAGACTGGGTAGACCCAGGCGCAAATGTAGCCCGCCATGGGGATCAGCATTGCCATGTGGAAGGGCCGGGGGTGACCGATATTCTGGAGATGCGTGGCCACAGCGCCGGTCATGGGTGGGAAGGCGGCGCCGCCAGAAATGGCCGCGACGATGAGCGAGCCTCCGATCTTAGTGTGTCGGCCCAGACCACGCAGGCCGAGTGTGAAGATGGTGGCGAAACAGGCGGATTCCCAGCAAAGAACAAGACAGAGCATTGCGATGGAAGCGTTGCCTGTTGATTGAGAGGCCGCGAGTACAAAAACGAAGCACATGCCGAGATATACGGCCAGAACATAGCGGGGCTTGATGAATGAGAAAGTCATTAAGCCACCAGCGAGGAAACGGTTAAAGGCGTAGAGACCTTGAGCCGCGGCGAAGATATTGGCTATATAATAAAGAAAGTCAATATTTGATCTATGATACTGTAGGAGATGAAGGATAGACTTACAGCTCACATTAGCTAGCTTTCCGGTCTCATTGCAGAAATTAACGAAGTAATTAGCGACGGCGACTGAATTGTATTTTAGTACATATGTAGAAATATAAGTATTACTTAGCACCTACCTTGAGCACCGACATAGCAGAACTGAGACCAGACTGCGAGGAAAAGATTGATCTGTTTCTTGAATGGTCCTGGATCGTATTCTGCGATCTCCATCTCCTGAGTTCCCATGTCCGCATCTGTAATTTCTGGCATAGGAGCTAAGAAAAAGAGGATGATGAGCAAAGCGACAAAGCAAGCAACTCCAAGGTAAACCCATTGCACGTTCTTGAGCCCCTGATCAGTATCAACCGTCTTGGCGAAGAAGACACGAGAGGCAAGAAGAGGGGCGACGAAAGATCCAACGGCTTGAACGGCTTGTGCGAGATTAAGACGAATTTCCGAATATCTTGGTGGGCCGCAAATAGATAAGAACGGGTCTGCAGCTGTCTCTAGAGTGGAAAGACCAGCTCCTACAACAAACATACTTCCGCAAAAGCCACCAAAGGAGTGCTTTACTCCACTAGGCCACATGAGGAGACACCCAATCGCAAGGACGAGAAGTCCAGCCATGAAGGTGACACGGAAACCCCATTTTCGAAGAATCCAGCCTGAGATAGTGGGTGGGCAGAGGAAGTATGCACCGAAATATGCGGCTGAGAGACCTGATGATTTCGAAGCGGTGATGTTGAGAGTCGTTTGAAAATGGGGGTTCAAAACGTCAACAAGGCCATACGCAAAACCCCTGATATATAATGTGAGAGAGTGAGGCAATAGGCAATTCGAGTTGAGGACTCACCAAAGGAAGAAGAGAATCGTAACTAAACCTCTTGTTAGCCTCTAGAAACAACGTGGAGGAACTAATACATACCAAGAAAGTTGGGAACAAGAGACTGTCGCAAAGTCAAATGAACTGCAGAAGTAACCGTGTCATCAGACACGGTGATTTTGCGGTTGTACAGACGCATTATATCAACTTCTACCCCAGATGCTACCTTGTTTTCTAAGTATTACGGGTTCTGCTCTCGTTCAGCGGGACCAAAATTCTTTGGGTAACAAAACGGGAAAACAAAACTCCTCAGCGGACGGAATAGTTTTTAGATGTTAACTCTAAAAGACAACATGGTGAAGGGGATAAATAGGTTGATAAATAGCTTTTCTCTCCTTACCTTTGTGTCATGGACTCCCAATCAAATATCCTCGCCCTCGGTTCGGTATAAAGTACGACGAGGTGCCCAAGCGCCAATGGAAAGGAGGGGAAACAAATTGTCAATTATCCGCCATGTTACACAACGATCGGTGCATCTGAAGCAATCCAATGATTGACAAAAAACCATTCCGCCCCATGTGATGTCTCTCTTTCGGCTGATCTTACGCCGGGAGGTACAAGTATCAGCCCAAAATCTCGGTCATGACTAGAGGAGGCTTTCGAGATGCCAAGGACACTAGGTTTAGCCATGGGTCCAGTCAAAGTTTCTCTGAAGGAGTCCGTTGTGGGGTAACGAGTAATAGGTTAAAACTTCGCTACCACACCGAAGCTACGTTACTATACTTACAGTATGGAGTGTGTATTACTTGTAGTACAAACACGAAAGGAGGGGTGGACCGGGGCTAATCCCACAAAATGAACCGGCCGACGAAGAACCACCAATCACGACAGCACAAGACTCGTACAAACTCCGAATAAACAATGGTCCGTTCAAAATCCGTGAAGTCACTAGAACCCTTTATCTGATGAGTGGCCGCTAAACAAAAGATGGAAGGATGGAAATAATGTGATGTTGCAGAAGTTCTAAGGGGAAAAGGGGGGGAGACGAGGAGAAAAAGGTGAAGTCGGAGAAAACGGCGGGGAAGGCCGTGGTGGCGGAAATGGCTTCGGCTCACATACATTAAATAAGGTTAAAGTTGAGTGTGGCTAATCACGTGATACGTACCTAACAGAAAACATTCATATAGTCCCTAAATGTCCCAGATATATCAGAGGAGGTGAACGGCAGAATGGGTTCGGAAGATGGACTTATCAGATTTATTCTTTGAGAGGTGGACAAGTCCGATCCTAGATTATATTGTGGAAAGATTAGTTGTTCAAATCCAACCCAAACTTGGACTTTACTTTCCAGACCTTTCTTCTCCCCATTTCTTCAGTCCATCTTCTAAACTGTTTGCCAGGCTCTTGCTCACAGCCATTTCCCGGAAACTTACTCTGTCAGTCCACCAATCCAGCCACCCTTCTACCCGTGCCCCTTCCTTTGGATCAAGCAATCCAATACTTACATCAATCAATTCCGGCCTCGCCTCGCAACGCCAAAAGATTGTTGCTCCACAAACTCCACAAAATTCTCTCCAAATCTCTTTTGAACTTTCAAACGTCTTCAATGTTCCCATCTTGAAGTCTAGCGGCGAGCCGTCCTCCTGGACAATGTTGCATTTTGGTACGAAAGCCCATGGCTGAATCTCACATCCCGAAGCCAAGCGGCAAGAGGTACAAGTACATGTTCCTGCCATATATTTCGTGTCGTTATCACGAAGCCACCAAGTCTCATTATTTGGGTTGGCAGGTGATTGCAAATGGAAAGGTACCATCAGGTCCGGGAAATGGGAGTGGGCCTTCTTAGAATTTTCGTTCGGACGAGTGATGCAGAATTTCACGCCTCCACAGTGGCATTGCGCTTTTAACCTCTCATCTCCCTCTTGATTTTTCTTCGGTGAAACCTTCACCAGGGTGTTCTCGGGCACAAGTTCCCCATCTTCCCAATCATTCAGAATCCATCTCTTCAAGGGCCTCTCCGACCCACCTGCATCAACAATGTCTCTAAACCACACACTTATTCCACCATCCAGCGTATCCTCTACCCATTTGCATCCATTCCATTTAATGATGTTGTCCGTACGGTCCCATAGCCCAGTCGCCAGGCTCCACTGTCCACGCTGAGACACATAGATTAGAGCATGAGCCCCACATATTGAGCAGAAGTATCGATCTATACCTTCAGATGTACTATAGGATGTCAACTTGAATTTTGAGATATCAATGGACTGGTTGGAGGGCACTCCAAGAGAGGACATCCCGCAGGAGCCTGTAACTTGTCGACACCTGTTGCAGAGACAGAGAGCGCGATTCAAAGGGAGAGAAGAGTTCGGGAAATCAACTTTGAGACTGAAGTTGCGACATGCGCATGTTGCTGTGACAGTAGTAGTCATGTTGAAGCTCTTTCCCTTTTCTGCTCAGCGATGAAAATAATGCGTTCTTTGGAGTAGCAGTGGTAAAAAGCTTTTCAGAGCACAGATTGCGTATTAGTGGACATTTTGCCAAGGCTATCCACGTGCCTGCAGGGCGTAACTCTAAAGCCAATCGCAGCTCATTCGCGCACAGGCAACAGGAAGAGAAGATCTCTGTCCGAATGAATCAAGTGTGAGTCTTCAATGCAGCTGTGGAGTCAGACTCCCGGCTGAGGGGCCGACATCACGGTCACGTGCACTTGTCGGCTCCCGACTTCGGCCAGCATATCCGAGGAAGGTCGTAGATATGTTCAAAAGTTTTTGGACATCCGAGGCTTCCTCACCCCTTTATCTCTTTCTCTCTTTTATAGATCCACTAGTAAGCTGGACACAGCAAGGTGCAGGCAGTCCTGTACAAGCAAAGTCCAGTATATCATTACGCTGTTTCGTAGAGCGGAAGGTTCCGCGGCCATGGCGCCTCACCTCGGAATGAACAAACCTCTTTAAAAACTTCGTTGAAAATCTACAATGACGTAGAGTGGCTGTGCACCTTTCTCCTCTTGGAGCAGTCATTTGTTGATACTGCAACTTGATTATGTTATGCTCATTATTTTATGCTTGCCCAGCAAATCAAAAAAGTGAAGGAACTTGTCCGTTTTGTTTCACGGCAATGCAGGACGTTGAAGATGCAACTTGATTATGCACAACTTTCTCGCTTTGAAAGCTTCAGCTATGCTCTTTTCTCGGCATTCATCAGTCAGCCACAGTGCTCTATTGGCTATCCTAAATTGATTATCATGCCGAGAGCCGCAAGTTGCGTCAGTGCGCGATGTGTGACAATTTCAACCGTTCTGGGAGACGAGATTTTTGATATCTATTGGACACCGAAATATCCCCGTCCAATCCAAAGCTTTCGAATTGACTAAATGCGGAATTCCGGCGGGGCTGGCTTCTTGGCAATGGAGATTCTATCATATGATTTGACATTTTAAATCTAGAATATATATTCCATGTGCTCGGTACTCATGCCGGTCCTGGACTATAAGTAGCACAGTGCCATCAATTCAGTTTCCTCTGGCCACTCTCATAATCTGTCTCTCACACTTCTCTATCCTTTTCTACATCTGATCAACTGTTATTATATTAACCATTCTATCTCTTCTACATTAAGACAAGCCAAATTAAACGATTTGCAGTAAATAATGTCGGGTTCACCAGAGTTACCCGAACCACCTAGTCGGCTCTATCAGCCCGTAACGAGAGAGCACACGCAACCAGCAGCAACTCGAGTACCAACAAATAGATCACATACCCGTCGACTAAGTACTAGTTCAAATGCTCATAGAACCCACTCCCACGTCTCACAAAAAGAAGAACGAGACCCAAATCTAGACATTAACCTTCCATATCGGACTTTCAGCAATCAAGCCAATCTCGAGGAATTCACAGTCGAGAAACCAGAGGGGGAAATCGATGGCGGTCTCGAACCAAATGGAAAAGGTCGATATAAACTTGTCACTTTCACGCCGGATGACCCGGAAAATCCCAAGAACTGGTCCAAGGCCTACAAGTGGTATTGCACCATGGTTGTAGCAGCAACATGCTTCGTTGTAGCCTTCGCTTCCGCGGTTATTACATCCGATTTGATAGGGGTACAAAAGTCTTTCAATGTTTCTGAAGAGGCAGCTCTTGTCACCATCACCGTCTTTGTCGTCGGTTTTGGCGTTGGTACGTGTTCTCCTCCCCGCGCGTCAAAATCCCTCCACTAACTGTCGTAGGACCCATGGTATTCGCTCCCCTCTCGGAAGTCCTTGGACGTCGAATTATCTATGGGACCACCCTCTTCATCGCTGTGGTATTCGTCATCCCTTGCGCTTTGGCAGGAAACATTGGCACTCTCATCGTATGCCGTGCTATCGATGGCATTGCCTTCTCCGCTCCTATGACCCTCGTGGGTGGTACCCTCGCAGATCTTTGGCGCACTGAAGAGCGCGGTGTTCCCATGGCTGCCTTCTCCGCGGCGCCTTTCATTGGCCCAGCTATCGGCCCCCTTGTAGGTGGATTTCTTTCCGATGCTGCCGGCTGGCGTTGGCTCTACTGGATCCAACTTATACTGGCTGCAATTGTTTGGATCCTCATCACTTTCACCGTTCCAGAGACATACGCACCTACCATTCTTGCTGCACGAGCAAAGAAACTCCGCAAGGAAACTGGTTCGGAAGACCATGTGACAGAGCAAGACCTCGACCTCCGTCCCTTTTCAGAACGTATACGTATCTTCCTCATTCGGCCATTTCAATTGCTCTTCGGTGAGCCGATCGTCTTTCTTGTCTCCGTCTACATGTCCGTCCTTTACGGCCTTTTGTATATGTTCTTCGTAGCCTACCCTATCATTTACCAAGGCGGAAAAGGTTACTCTTCCGGGATCACTGGTCTGATGTTTATTCCTATCGCTCTAGGCGTGATCGCATCGGCGTTTTGTGCCCCATTTGTTAACAAACACTACCTCAGCTTGTCCAAGCGCTACAAGGGCGCGCCACCCGCCGAAATAAGACTCATCCCCATGATGTGTTCTTGCTGGTTCATTCCCATCGGCCTCTTCATTTTTGCATGGACATCGTACCCACATCTCTCATGGGTCGGACCCGCCATCGGCGGCTTTCCCGTTGGATTCGGCTTCATCTTCCTGTATAACGCGGCGAACAACTATCTTGTCGACTCGTATCAGCACCAAGCCGCGTCTGCACTGGCAGCCAAAACATTCCTGAGGAGTTTCTGGGGTGCCTCAGTGGTGTTGTTTACCACGCAGATGTATACAAGACTGGGGTACCAATGGGCTAGCAGTTTGTTGGCATTCATTAGTCTGGCATGCTGTGCCATTCCCTTCGTCTTCTACTTTTACGGTGCTGCGATTAGAAAGAGGAGTCGCTTCGCCTACTCCGGGGATGATGAAGAGAATTTGGGTCACCAGGATCCGGCGAGTGATACCGAATTGGAGAGACAGATGAGCTATGTCAGTACTCCATAAACTAGGATATGTTTGAATGTTGTGCTGGTGATGAGATAAATGGCCTGGAAATAGAAATGGCCATGGTTTAAAGAATATATGTGGTTTAGAAGGGTTGTAAATATGCATTTTCAGGCGATCTTGGAGTTTTATGGACTGGATTCAGAATTCTGATGCTTAAAGGGGGGAATTCTGTACGATTACGGAGTAGGGCACAGGTAGATAAATGAATTCACACAATAATTTCCCAAATTTTCTGGACATGCAATTAGAGCAATTGGGAATTGTCCTTCTTCGAACGGGTCTGAGCTCATAAAGTAACCTCATCAGACGAGCTTGTTCTGCTTCTTTCTCATCTCGTTTAAGGCCGAGACTAACTTTCTGGGCTTGGCCGACTAGTGGATTGCGCAAAAGAGGATGACTTCTAGGGCTATAAAAACCTACTTGCTCTTCAACAGAAGGATCTTCCATTTGCCGGTGATGTTAGGTATATTTAGGTCGATTGCGGTGTAGATACACGCGATCAACGTGATTAGACAACAAAAGATACATGTTATGCCTCGATAATTCGGGTGGCGAAACCCATGACGGAGCCAAAATAGTGTGCAAGGCTGTGAAGTTGTGCTCATTAGTATTTAGCTCGCTCTCAATATCCACGTTTCTTCACCCTAAGTGACGGAGATCATATCCTAGAAATCATGTTCTTGGCACCTGGATTGAGTCATATCGATAAGCATCTTTATGTTTCAGCCTTTTCGAAATGAGGCAGTACTGTATACTTGGTGGGTTCCCCATTCCAATCCAGGCAGGCTCGAGAAACAAGGCTGGTTGCAAGTACATAGACTTCTATAGGCTTTTAAATATTTTGACTCCTCATTCTATTTTGCTAAAGAGTTAATAACTCTGTGAGCCCCAGAAGCTTGTTCTTGGCTATTTTTATCAACTATTTGAGCGTGCAAAGCGGAATTTGGGCGTTCAGCTAAACAAGACAGCATTCAGCCACATATGCCAGGGGTGGCCACAACCATCAAATATTGAGCCTTATTATTTCGAGGCCATGAACAAAAGTTGTCTTTAATGCATTTTCACAGTATTTTTCCTCCAAAAATTTATGAATCTGAAGGCGCTAATATATAGAGTTTGTTAATAACTAATTCCCATTAGTAGCCATACAGCATGAATTGGTGTATGATGTTTTGATGGACTATGCCATAACGAGACTAATTCTGTAATAGTGCATGGCTCTAGAGAATCCGATTTTCAAGTTCATTGGCTAAATTCTTCCTATGCGGCGCAACATTTTTTGGTATCATGTGGCGCACTGCGGCGCTCGCTCTAACCAGATGAGTGTCCTTATCTTGCTCAACCTTGAGCGAGATGTTAAATAACAGAATTATCGCATTATCGTGAATACCTGCGAGGTTAGAAGGGTTGTTTTGTGTATAGCCTGTGCTGGGTAGCAAGACTTAGAAAATATTCTCTTGCCTGATTCTATCCGTTCTCCCGAGGGTTGTCGAGTCTCAGAGATAGGTTTTGCAACAAGGCTGAGAGCCTTAGTTAAACCTGATGGACTTAGAAGGGTTAGTCTAGACGTCATTTATTGGTGGCTGAAGCTTCCAGAACTTAATAGCTAGATTCTTCTTCCTAGATTAGGTTTGGTCGACCAGCTAGTGGACGCAGGCAGTGCAGTGTCCGCGGTTATCAAGGGAGATTTATTGAACCAACCCTCGAATTTTGCCACCAGAGCAGTCGGTATAGGTCATCCGTCCACAATGAGGCTGGATCTTGCGACTTGTATTTAGGAGCCTGGCTCCCACTTGTCCCCTCATTAGCAGCGTAGATTCCTTTGCGTTACAACCTTTATGTCTTCGCGTCAACGATTAGCTTTCTAATTTACTTTCTTCGAGCACTGATACTGAGCACAAGTTATCCGATACGATAATATGGGTCAGTACAGCTTTGCATTCGGCCAAAATGGTGGTTATTTCTTTAGCACTCCTCTTCAGTGGTCATCGTACGTTACCCGCTATAAGTCTTATGATCTCGTCACTGAATTCTCGCTCTTTACAGTCGTGGTATCCCCCAACAACTTCAAGACAAACTATACGCCGATGTTGAAGCGCAGAACCGTTTTGTGGCGCTTGGTCCAGACAAAGATTTCTTCTATGGACGGTCTACTCCTCGACAAGGAGATACTTGGAGTATGCTTCAAACTTTGAGCGATTTCAAAAGCGATCATTCCTTCTAACGCCAAAATTTCACAGGCACTGTAAATGGAGAAAATGGAACTGCTATATCAAACTGGCTTAATGCCAGATCATCGGCCGGAGATGGCAAAATATCTGTCAGCTATGGAGCCGACCAAAGTTGGATCGGATGTACTTCAAAGGGAGCGGCATCATGGGGAGGTCTCTCAAGTAGCTTTGACACACATATACGCGGATTTCATCCCGTGATGGCGACATTAGGAGTGAACAACTCATACATACTGGTCAATGGTCAAGGTCAGATACGATGGAATCTAATGGGGAAGTATGGCATATTAGATCAGATATTGACAAACACAACAGTAGGAATTGAAGTAAGTTGTTTTGAACTATACCAGAATTGGGCTCACAGGGTTTTAGATGGTTGCCTTGAATCCCTATGCCGAGGACCAATATATAATTCTCTTCAAAAGTGGATCGTACCGTGCTTTCCTGCCAACACTTTATCGAGATACCGTGGCCAGTGCGATTAACGATTCATTGAAGCATACGGCAGAGGTGAACGCGATTGTCGCCAAGTCAATGCTGGATAATCAAAGACAGGTTAATGATTTCTTACTGAATATGTCTAGGAATATGTGGTAGCTTTAGGTATTAAGCTGAGGTGTAAGAATATATGTAGGCCTCGCAGATATTTTATTTGCTTGGATTTGAACATTAATGTTTTGAGATAAGTTTGAAATAGTTTTGTCATAGTTAGAGTCCACATGCAAGAAATTCAAGGAAATATCTTAGCTTCCTCCCCTAATACATATCAAGCATCAGAATGCTCATGTACATTTTCATGTCCATTAAATCCTGGAAATGGAACCGCATTGCCCACAGGGGGGATCTCTGTAATCCCTTCTGGCGTCTCTTTAAACGCATTTCCATGCGGAGTAATCTGATTTGCTTCCTTCCACTCCAGTATTTCCTCGAAATTCCTACACTTCTTCTCAACACTAAAATCAGCAAAAGGACCCTTAAACCCCTTTATCTTATTAAACAAAACCACTTCAAGATCCGCGTGGCATGTCAGTGCTTGCATAAGGATATATTGGCAATGCAACAAGTGATCGGTGAACGGGAAAAGCTTGCCGTCATACATCTTGCGTAAGTCGCCATAGTACTCAGTGAATACTGAGCGCCGCATCATGTCGAGGCAATGCAGTTGGTGAAATATATCTACCAACCCGAGATAGGAGCCAGGTGGAGCGTCGACAGCGGGCCACGGCCAGGACTTAGCGGGATCTTGACCAAGTTTAATGACTTCGTCTAAGGTGATGATGATTCCCGAGGTGTCGGTGATGCGAGCCCAGGCTTTGTCAACTTCTGCGCTGGGCCGTTGTTGGAAGATGGAAGGAGTTTCTTTTGGCCAGAAAGTACCGTTGAGGACCTTAGGTGTTACTGTGATAGGTATCTTGTCGAAGATAGGTGCTGCGTGGAAAAGCGTGAGCATCCGGTGTAGATAGTTGCATTTGAAGTGACTTACAGTAACTTGACATTTCTCTGAAATCACATTGATGGCTCGGACTTGATTTTTCGATTTTCACTTTAGTGATAATCGACATGGAGATAACGAGCATTCCAATTGATACCACAAATAGGAGGACATTGGCAGCAATTAAATATTTTGGAGGTGGTATTCTTCGACTTAGAATGTACTCTTTGTTCTTCAAGAAACGTTCTTGGGAAGAGAGGGTGTCAGGCTCATCGATATCTTTTTCATCTTCATAAATGGTATTCTGGATTGGACGGTACATATTCTTGAGAAGAGGGACGGCCATTAGACAAGTGCTAGATTATCGTATTTAAAAGCGACTCTAGAAAGAATATTATACTTCGGAATGAGCTTAATTTAAACAGTCTCTGAGATTTGAATAATTTATGGCTTCGAAATATGTAATGAAAATTTGATTCTCAAATGCGAGCGTAAAGGCCGGGCGTAAAAGGGAGGCAACCAGAGTCTCTACAGCCTGTTATCACATCTCGTCAAAGCTAGTCGTTACGACCTTCCCTTTATCTTACGACGCACGGCCTGCCCCGCATTCCTACTAAACAAAGGCTGACAGATTTTGATCGTGAGTAACAGTGAGTCCATAGGTAAAGAAGAGTCAGCATTTCAACAACAATACAAGATAGATGTAATCGATAATCATATCATCCAATAAACTGATAGAACTGAATTTCTAAAATTCAAATCCTTTTTGCATCTCGGTGATAAAATTGGCCGCATGATGCACTTACGTGAGAAAGCATAAACGTACCACAGACGCCGTAAAAAATCACCAGCCCAAGGTTGGCAAATGCTGGTGTCCCAAAATACTAGATAGATTTAGCGGCTAGCAGAACGCCTCTAGAATTTCCACTCGGCGAGTATGCGGATATAGGAAGGAGGTTTGGGACATGACAGGGCTTCTGCGGTGAGCAACGCGAAACTAGTTATTACGACAACAAGACGCTGGATTCTTGGTTGTGATAGGACCAATAAAAAGGCCGATAAAACCGATGCTGTGATAAGCACTGCATATCATAGAAGCAATAGGACCGGGGCTGTAAGTGGACGCTGGCAAAAATTTGTAATTGTGAATTACCAATAGCTATTGCAATTGTGCCGATATCCTATTCAGCTCATTCAAATTCGAGTCTCACAACATAAGAACTTTGCTCCCACTAAAATCAGAGTTG
Source organism: Haplographium delicatum (assembly GCA_037952705.1). NCBI lineage: Eukaryota > Fungi > Ascomycota > Leotiomycetes > Helotiales > Hyaloscyphaceae > Haplographium > Haplographium delicatum. The sequence goes on from JAPZPC010000115.1 coordinate 51,914, forward strand.
CTAACGCTATAAAAAGTACTGTCCTTGACTTCTTTCAGCGCTGGGACTTCACCTCAAATCTTCAATCAGAATCATCTCCCAGAATAATATCAAAATGAGAGCCTCTGCAAGCTTTCTTATCTTTTTCTCTTTGAATCTACTTTCTTCAGCAGCCCCTATTCAGGAGATTAATGGTTCGTATAGCAACACTCACGAAACGACTATTTTTGAGACTTACTACTCATAGCAGTTGCTGAACGAACTACCGAGGAAGCTGGATACACTGGTGCTGGCGGTAAAAAATATTTTCTGCTATCCACTCTTGAAATAAAATTGATGGTTGACTTTGACCTATCAAAGGTGCTCTTATCCTCAACTACGATATTGTAGAAGAGAAGAATAAAAATAAGAGGAGTGTAGAAGAAGCGGGATACACAGGTGCTGGCGGTGAGTAACTCTTACCCCTTCCATTTTTGAAATGATAGACATTGAGATTTTGCCAAACAATAGGTGCCCTTATTCTCAACTATGATATTGTGGAAGAGAAAAACAAAAATAAACGGAGCGATGAAGAAGCCGGATATACGGGAGCTGGAGGTACCACCACATATTCCATCCCTCTACTAAGAGAAGCTCCAATTTTGCGTATCCTAACAGGAATATAGGAGCATTGATCCTTAACTATGACATCGTTGAAGAGCGGGCCAATAAGTAGACGGTTATAAATAAGCGCTCTGAGTCTTGGCATTTGGGCTTATGCCATTTATGAGTTAGCAGCCAATGAAAGAAAGTTGGAAAGTGTCACAGAGTTACCAGTTAACAAAGCTTGACACCTTATACACACTCTCTCTAGTAGTTTAACGAAGAAATCGAGTCATTACTTGATGTTGTTGCATCGTTTCATGAGATCTTCCATGTGAAACTGGTCATTGAATCACATCAAGCGGAGTGATGTTAACTGCAGCCCGAAATATGATCTAAAAGTGCAGTTAGAGGAACTTGTAAGAAGTAATTTGAAGCTATCTAGAGTTTCCTTTCTCTAGAAGATTACACAACAGTAATTGTGCCGTCTACTTCCGACGTGCCCTGAGCAGGATGGACTAATTTTGATTTTGTTGAAGAATGGCCCCAAAACGAGGCAGTGCGAGGTGACATCACCCGCAATGCTGTCGAATGAATATACGATAATCGGGGCGTAGTTGAGATATATTGATAAGAGAGACCTCTGGCTCGACAGGTGTCTAGAAAAGTTGACTAGGTGGCCGTAATGTCTATATTATATATTTATAGCTCTCCGGGTTAAATATACGCTGTTCCTGAGATGAATGAGTATTTGAGAAAAATAATTGGTTCGATAGTGTACTAATATATATTAGTGTGCAATGAGAGGTAAGGGCAACGCTAACCTTTTATACGAATCGTAGTGCTATGAATAAGCCGCAAGGTATCTGGCGCTGGGCGTTCCACCTAGAGTAGGTCCTATTAAGATCAACACACATGGCATGTAGTACAAATGATAGCCCTTGTGAGCTTGTAGCAAGATGAGTTTGATAGTTTCTAACATATCAAATTTTTCATGACCCTAATAAACTCCCAGGGCAAATTGGAAAGAGCTAATTTCTGTGGATCCTGATCCCTCGTTAATCATAGCGATCCAGCCTTAGAAATGATCACGACTTCGATCTTCGTCAGTCCTCCTGATTTCAAAGCGAACACCGAAATCGACTAGGTGATTCAATACAGGAACAAGCGTGTATTCTCGTATTTTTGTCATCATTCAATCCGATCAGCAAACCTTCGGGTTTAATTTAGCTCCGCATTTAGTAACAGGGGCCGATTATATCAAGCTTTCGCTAAAAAATGCCAAGACAAACACTTAGCGACACCAAAAATGCCAAGGAGTGCAGCCCATCCTTCTTACTCATTCACAGCGTCACACACACTCCCTTATGTTTCCGCATTTCCACATAAACAGAAACGCTGCAAAAACATGAACCTATGCGCAAGTTGTACAGGGGAAATTTTTGGAAGAGGAAAATAAACGATGACGTGCATTGCCTAGCTACGTAAGCCTTGCCGTTGAAGACTTACGCGTCCGAAAAAAAAGCGGATCGTGGCTAGTAGCCTTTCAACAGCGGAGACCCGAACACATGGATCGGGAATAAAACTGGCCAAATGGTGGGTAATGGTTTTTAATTCTTGTTGTTTTGGTTTCAAGTTAGTGGACGGAATTTACTTGCAAGTGGTTCGAGTGTTCGTTAGAGCCAAAACCATTATGTTTTCATAATGCTATATCGTGGATGCAAGGCTCCACACAGTCGTCGATCAAAACCGGCCACTGGCTTTATGGATACGTTGTTCCGCGATTCCGTTTGTTTTATTTCTCGGAGAGAAAGCTTGCTTCCTTGACTATCGTTCTGGTTTATAAATTTTTGAAACAGCCCTTTCTGTCTCGACTTATGTTTTAAAACAGGAACTACTGTCGCTTCGTGTCTTTTATATAATCATTCACTATGAGAGTAGGGAGAATACCACTCGTTTGGGCAACTATTTTTACGTCATGGGGTGACATGGCTAGCGCAATTGACTTAGATATCAACTCTGAATGTGAGTGCTCCCGTAAGGTATCACGATCATATCCCAACACAGTGGACAGCGTCAATAAAAAGTGCAGCAAGCACAATTGCCTACGGAATGATGTCCTATTATACCGGAAACCATACCGGTGATAACCCAGGTAATCTTCCAAGCCCGTATTACTGGTGGGAAGCCGGTGCTATGTTCGGAACCATGGTGGAATACTGGTACTACACGAACGACACCTCATATAATGACGTAGTGGAAGCAGCTCTCATTTCTCAAGTCGGAACTGACGATAACTACATGCCGGCGAATCAAACCAAATCAGAAGGCAACGATGATCAAGGGTTTTGGGGCATGGCAGTTATGACAGCAGCAGAAATGAAGTTTGTGGATCCTCCACCGACCCAACCACAATGGCTGGCCCTCGCTCAGGCAGTTTTTAATACCATGGCTGCGAGATGGGATAATACTTCGTGTGGAGGAGGACTTCGTTGGCAAATTTACACGTTTAACACAGGATACGACTACAAGAATTCCATCGCAAACGGGTGTCTGTTTAATCTCGCCGCAAGATTAGCACGATATACTGGAAACTCTACTTATGCAGACTGGGCTGTTAAAACATGGAACTGGGTAGAAGCTGTCGGGTTAATGAGCGACACATATGCTGTTTTCGACGGATCATCAGATACAACAAATTGTACCACCATCGATCAGCTCCAATTCTCATACAATCAGGGCGTCTATCTTTTCGGCGCAGCCATGATGTACAATTACGTTCGTCTCCCTCCCATCTAGCCTCCCACCCTTTTCTGACACAAAAACAGACGAATGGGTCTAGTATATGGCAAACACGCGTCCAAGGCCTCTTAAACGGGACCAGTATATACTTCAAAGATGGGATAATGTACGAGCAATCCTGCGAAGACGTCAACAGCTCCGGCGGGACATGCGACACAGACCAGCTCTCTTTCAAAGCATATCTCTCGCGGTGGATGGCAGCCACTACCAAAATCGCTCCTTTTACATCGTCCTATGTCCTCCCTCTCCTTCGCAGCTCTGCCACCGCGGCAGCAGCCCAGTGTGACGGTGGCACCGACGGCACTACGTGCGGCGAGCACTGGACAGCCAATAGCACGTACGATGGCACGGCCGGCGTCGGCCAGCAGATGAGCGCCTTGAGTGTCATCCAGTCGCTGCTGATCCAGCAGGCTCCCGAGCTCGTCACTAATTCTACCGGCGGGACGAGTATTGGAAATCCGTCGGCCGGAACGGGGAGTTCGGATACCGCCATCATGGAAATCACGCCCGCGACTGGAGCAGACAAGGCTGGAGCGGGCATCTTGACGGCACTTTTGCTGACTTCTTTATTCGGAGCAATTGGTTTTATGATTTCTGGAGGTTAAGGGATGAGAGGGTTGGAACTTGGGCTTTGGTTACGGCGTTGGGGTTTGCCATGTACATACTTTCATATACCAATAATATCAAGCTGGTTGGACCTATGTTGTCTTCCCTTCCAAATCCCCACCCTCTTTCTCATGCATCATAAAACGTATAAAAAATAAAAGAGAATTTTACTTTATTTGATATTTTTTCAGATCAGAGTCATTCAACCATCAATAGAGATCACTTAGGTGATGGAAGCTCAAAAAATAATAAAGAGAGGGAACGAGGTCGTTATGCATGAGGCAAGAAAGATTTCACCTGCAACAGAGATAATGTAATGTAATTAATGGTTAAGCACAAAATTCATCATTATCATATAAACATGGCATCTCATTTTATCTCATGGCTCCCTTACTTTATTTTTATACTGTGGTTTTTTCTGCTTCCAGATTACAAAAAGCAAAAGATTCCGCAGGGGTGCGAATGAATAGAGATAAGTAGGCTGCCTTGTCTTCAAATGTTGGCCAGAGTAACGACAGCATGGCAAAACCCAGCCGTCACGGCCGATTCCTCTTCTCATAAACTCCAGGTTCATTGAAGAACGCAAAGTCTTCATTGGTTTTGAAGGGCAGTTTCCACGCCATTGATTGTGGATGGAGATAAAAAGAGTATGGCTTGAGCTCTAAGAAATGTAAAAAAGCTAGCTGTTCGTCATCTTCGTAAATCGCCGCTGGAGTTCCGCGCTGAGTCGATACTTGGTCTCACCGAGCTACTTGAGCTTCGACGCCTGCGCGCGCGTTGATCATTGGGGCTTAACGGGTTAAGTCCTGACTGGCGTGCGAAGAGATTTAAGATATCGGTTAGTGAAATGACTCCTGTTAGGCGGCCGGACATCCGAGCTCCCGGAAGAGCGGCCGCAGAAACGACTGGGAAGGAGCTGGAGAGCGAAGGAGATGCGGGGGTGGACCCAGCTGGCGAGGAAAGAGATACGTGAGAAATTGAAGGAGTTGCTAATGGCGTGGCGGGTGCTGAGGGGGATGGAGAGGCTGCGTCTACAACCCACATTCGGTGTGCTCTGGTTGCAACGAGTTTGGCGACTGTATGAGCTAGAGTTGAGTATGGGTTGACGTGAAAGACTAGGACATATTAACATGATATATTCTGCATTGGAAATATTCGTCAGCAGGAAAAACATACCCGGAAATGAATCCTTTCCATCACCAATTCCTCTTTCACTGAGAATTACAGAGATGAAATGGATACAAGTAGAGTGTAGGAGAGGGAGGCTGCTGCTGTTGGTGAGGAGTTTCACATCTCCGGTGGAAATGTTCCCAACAACGTTGAAAGCATTATCAACCACAGCTATGCTCGTGAGGCCCTCGTTGTTCATTATTTGGAGGGCATCGGCCAAGCTGCGGTCACCGCTGAAAACCAGTCAGCCAAGTTCATTCTCAACTCCTCTGGATACGTACTTGATCGAAATAGTCTGAGGCGTTCCTATACCTAAATCTTTGAGAACCATTGGGTAGAGTGCATCGATAGCTGGAAAGCTAGTCCCATTGTCCCAAAGGAACCTAACCAGCTTCAACTGGCTCAACAGGCCCACAACCTCTGTAGTACCATCCTTGCAGACTAATATTCGATGTACACCACTCCCAAAATGTTCAATTGCCTTGGACAAATCTTCTGATTCCGATAATGTCACCAAAGGGCTTTTCTTTGACAGGTTTTGAATGTCACGAAGAGGGATCTTTACTCCTTCGCGAGCTTTTTTCGCAAGTTCATCAAAATCCTCCAATTGAGATTCATCAGGTGTTGCGAGACCGACAACAACCAATAAGTAGGCATTCAAATCACTATAATCGAAAGTTCCGCAAGCGACTGTATCGCTTGGATATTGACGGAGTAGAATGACATTCGGAGGTCCAGAATCAATTAACAACTATGCGGTAGTTAGATAGGTATGAAATATTGGGCGTGGGAGAATGGCGTACTTTTGTAGCCTTCTCAACATCTGTATCAAGCTCTACCCATCTGACTTCGCTCTTGTTAACGAGCTCTCCAACGTGTATTTGTCTCCAATCTCTGCCAACAAATCTCGGATCGCCGGCCTTCAAAGCGAGTGGGTGATTGAGAAGCTCCTGAACCGCCGCCTGGGTAAAAGAAGGATGTCGTTGGGATCGTGGTGATTGTCTTAAATTCTCAGCGAAACTGGATCGATGGTTGATCGTGGGTCCGTTGTGTGAAGGACTCGCGGTGCTCTGGCGCGCAGGAGCATCGTGTGGTGGGGTGGGATCGGTCATGTCAGAACCGTGGCCGGTGTTGAGGTTGTGAGATCAATTGATTGGAGATTTGTTACTTGAAACTTCAATAGGAAAAGATGGTATCTAGTTCTACCATTCGTATATAGATGGTGCGCAGAAACATGGACGGGCAATGGTTTCAGTGGCTGAGATGAAAGCTCAATGAGGTCGCGTCACCGCGAACCCTCAATTGATGCGGGGGGGATGGCCACGTGACCACCCCCTCATGCTGCAATCCGTGGGTTCGAAACAGTACACAACGTCCCTCCCTACATAGCGAAAAACCCTACATGGCGAAAAACTTTATGACTTGAAGGGCTAAATTTCCACCACGCAGATATATGAAAGTATACCTGGTTTTTTATAATTTTCTAGCTATTTCTACATAGGAATTCGACTTAAGTTACAATTAGAAAAATATACTTATAATTACTATCCCCTGCCACATCACGATGTTCGATCTATTTTTGAGGGTGCGTAGTACGTTGCTTCGTGGGGTTGTGCCGGCACGGTCTTACAGTATGTCGTATGAGATCAACGGTTCGGGACCGTGCATGTTTGGGAACGTGGGAACTTGCGCCCCATATCTTGCAGTCCATTCCCTTCTTTCTTGATAGAACTTTAATACTATGGCTCCGAAACTCGGAGACAAGCCGGTAATCGTAATAGAGCAGAGGGTAATAGTAGAAGCGGCTTTCACTATCATAGAAGGGACAATCGATATTATAATCAAGCCCACGGCGTTTTCCTGTTACAGACCGAATCCTTATGACAATAGAGAAATAACTAAAGAAGAAAGCATACCGACTATAACTTTATAAATTCACAAGGGAGAGACTTAAGGCCCCTCAACAATGAATTCATCTCGGCACGTTGGGTTTCTTGCCACGCAGGGACGGACTTTAGGTGAGGAAATTCTAGCTGGGACACAATAGATGCCTAAATGGTTGCCACAAGCTACGACTCCTGAGGCGTACTCAAGACACATCAGATTGCGCTAGGTTTGCTTAAGTTGCGGTCTCTTGGCTCAGGATTGCTCACCTTCGGCTTAAGTTAGAAGAACTTTACTCTAGTCTTCTGTTTAAACTCCGAGGCCATTCAGAAATCCTCTTTCCTGCAGCTTCAACTCTTTCTCAACAAACCCCCACACCTCTCTACGACACTGCGGGTCTTTGGATTGAGGCATGGGTTCCGCCTGCCAGATTCTATTCAAATAAATCCCTCCATCTCCCCCATCCTTCTTATCTAAACGCCCAGTAGCCAGATCCGCGCCCTGTTCTGGGCACGTGGCAGCGAAAGTAATTGCGAGACTTCCCTGCTGCGCATCTATTGCTAAGTACTTCAGCAGGGCCTGCAAGATCCAGTCTCCCCATGACTTAGAAGTAGGGTCCGAATTTGATACCCAGATATTCGTTTTAACAAAGCCTGGATGTACTCCCCGAATGGTAATATGTTTGTAGTCTGGTTGCTGTGCCATTCGATTTTGTAGCTCTGTAAGCCATATTTGATAGTACAACTTGTTATTTGGATAGGAATTTCTACTATTGTTTGCATTGGCCAGGTCGAACTCTCCGAAATATTGCATACACGATGTTGTGCAGATAATTCGAGACTCCACAGCCTTTTTAAGAGACGGAAGGAGGCACATAGTTAAGAGAACGTGGCTTATGAAATTCACCTAGACATACAAAATTCAGCTAATGAATTGGGCACTATTGGTAATGATCTGTGGACTGACCTGATGAACCATTTCAAACCCATCTTCTGTTTTCTCTACCCCATCCAAATCCCGACCTATACCGGCATTGTTGGCAAGAATATCCAAAGGAAGGCCAGTCGCAAGCCAACGCTCTCCAAAGGCCTGGACAGAATCAAGCTTGGCCATATCACACATCCACCATTCAATTTTTGAATCATGGTGACCAGACATCTTTGCCACCGCCTCGCACTCTTGAACTACGGCATCAGGACGCGGCTCATGTGGTGGAGGCTCCCGACATGCCAAGACAACGTTGGCACCCCACTTAACAAATTGAATAGCCGCCTCTTTTCCAATTCCACTGTTGCCACCCGTAACAATGATCCATTTGTTGCGTAAATCTACATCTGGAATCTTTAAGTAACGAGAATTGGTGCCCTTGAGGGCTTGCCACCGACGCCAGAGTAGGGACGGTTTCCGACCACCGGACATTGTTTCTTTCTGCCCTTCATTTTCAGAGTTTGGTGCCATTGCGTTTGATTCACTGCATCCGTCTAAAACAATCTCTATTCTATGGCGACTCAATGCCGGGTGTTTTTACAAAGAGAACATTGGATCATTCCTTCAGTGCTTCGATTAAACTACTCGCTCGGCTAATGTTTCGACCGAGCTTACGAGCACATGTTCTCATCTGCTACTGTAAATCCCTAGCTAAGCGAACTCCTGAAGCCCAGGCGAGACAATATGGCCGTTAAACAAGTAGATGGATTAAACGTCAAGACTTACATTGCTGGGGAGGGGGTGTGAATTCGGTTCTAATAAAAGGGGAATTGTCATCGTCACGAAGGCCTAGGAGAATCGAAGCTCGAGTAGTAGATCGAGGGTTACACACAAACATTTCGTCAGCCTAGATTGGCGCGCTATGAGCTGGTGAGGATATTCGGCTGTATTACCGTGAGTGCCTGTAAATGAATGGAGATGCAGTTCACATTTGAAACGGCGAAGTGGAAGGGGGAAATGAATGGCACATGTGCGCCATCTGAGTATTCTTTGTGAGCATACAATAACTTTCTCTCTCATTTTTGGAGAAATTTATAGCTGTGGATTGAGAAAAAGAAGAGAAATAAGTGCCGTCTTTTTGAACTTTTCTTTTAGCATCAAAATAATATCTTTATCGCCTGTATCAGTGGCAATGTCTATCACTTTCTGGTCGACGACGGCGCCTGAGTCTAACAGCATACGAACGATATTTCGGTACCAAGACACAGGTCGACCATGTCCGAACTTTTTATTATTCTTGTTGTCATCAAGGAGCCCCATGCTAGCAGCAGCAGCTAGAGCATTTGCACCTTTTTCGAACTCAATATTGACGTTCGCTCCGCGGGCCAGAAGGAGTTTAACCACTTCTTCATTTCCCACTCGTGCCGCCGCTCGTAGTGCACTGCCGTTCAAACCCCCTAAAGCATTGACATCGGCTCCGGAGTTCAGTAGCATTTCTACCGTGATATAATTGGAAAACTCCTTGGCTGAATATGGGTGAAATTTGGTTTGATGCCGCATGAATGCTGCAGCTTGCAATGGGTAGCCGTAAACTCCGCCAAATTCATTAACATTGGCCCCTTTACTGATTAAGAGCTCAACATCTTTACTAGAACCACGGAAAGCAGCTGCCTGAAGGGCTGATCCGAATTTCCCCCCGATTTTGTTTACCTCAGCCCCATGATATAAAAGAGTTTGGAGAGTTTCATAGCTGTCATTCGACATTTTTGAAGAATTTGCGGCTGCTTGCAATGCGGTATAGTACTTTCCTCCTATTTGGTTGACATCTGCTCCATGAGCTAACAACAACCTAACCACTCCTAGATGTGCTTCTCTTGCGGCGGCGTGAAGGGCACATCCAGATTTGCCGGAATGAAAATTTATGTCCACACCTGAATCCAATAGCCATTGAACAACGGATTCGTGGCCACCAGTCGCTGCTGCTGTCAATACGCATCCAAAATGACTCTGACCCTGAGATAGGTCGGCCCCTTCTGTAACCAATAGCCTAACAAAGTTCAGATTGTCATTGAAAGCAGCAGATTCCAGTGCAGTGCTTAAGCTAGATCTCGAAGCATCCACTGCATTAACTTGAGCGCCATTTTCAATCAAAAACTTCGCAAGCACAAGAAACCTTTCTTTTCCGGAAGAAGCACTCTGATAAGCAGAGGCACAGGCCTGTAATGGGGTACCACATACTCCGCCAGTGAAATTTATGTCAGCTCCCTGATCAAGAAGCATTTTGACAATCTCAAGGTTTCCATTCTCTGCGGCAAGACATAACTCGACATTATATTTTCCAGCTTCAGGATAGGCCACTGCACCTCTCTTCATCAAGAGCCTGACCAGAGAAGAGGTTTTATAAGCTGCTTTGATTGCAGCTTGGAGTGGGGTTTTGTAATCGAGATCTCCTCCGGGCATGTTCAAATCGGCGCCATTCTCTAGTAAGAATACCACAGATCTCTCTGATCCTTCCCTTGCAGCAGCCATCAATGGTGTGCCGACTGGGTGAACTCCACCTTGCATACCTTGCACATTGATATCAGCCCCATAACTGAAAAGGATTTTCATCAGATCTAAATATTCGCAAACTGCTGCTGCATGTAGCGCACTACCCCAAGGTCCTCCAATAGCCTTGCAATTTGCACCACGCGATAACAGAAGCTCCGCAATTTCCGTGTGGCCTGAAGCAGAACATACCTGCAGAAGATTCCCAGATCTGCTCTCGACGTTTGCATCTGCACCTTGGTCAAGTAAGCTTTCTACTGCGGCTTTCCTGCCTCGAAATGCTGCCTCTTCCAGTGGCGTTTTACCATACTTGTCAGGAGAATTTACGTCGGTGCCGGCATCTAAAAGCATCTTAACTAGGTGATGACTTCATCCAGCCGCGGCACATCGGAGAGCAGAGCCATAATCCCCTTTGTCCGCGCCCATGTTAAAAAGGAGCTTGAATATAGATTCGTAACCCCCTATGGCTGCAGCGCCCAATGCGCTGATGTTGTTTTCATCTCGAAAGTGTATGGAAGCTCCTCTCTCAAGTAGCAATTCAACAATTCGTGCATAACCACCTCGAGCTGCTGCCTGAAGGGCAGAGCCATGACTTCCTGTGACCGCATCGACGTCTACGTCTCTATTTAAGAGTAGAAGTACGATGTCGTAGTTTCCATATTCGCAAGCTAAAGAAAGAGCCGACTTTCTCTCAACATTAAGCTGCTGAAGGTCAAGAACACAAGAAGGTATGCTAATTATCTCATGGAACCCCCAGACAGATGCCAAGAAAATAGGATTTGGAGGCTCGGAGCAGGTCGATAATCCCCTTTCATAATCTACGTGCAACCGTGATCGGATCCGTGTGAATACATTCATCAAATCTTCGAAGAGGGCTTTTCCATTAATTGGCGTGTTTGAGCATATAGCCTCAAATAAGGTTTTCAAGGGAAAGGCTTCTCGATATTTGCCAGCCCCATGGACATGAACAATCCAGAAGATAATTGCATATCCCGGGAATCCTTTTTTTGCAGTCAAACTGATGTTGTGAATATCAGTGTTGTTTAAGAATGAGAGACAAGATATTGCCACTTGATTGTGGTTCTGAGCTGGAGAATATTCTGGAATAGATTCCATTTGGCGCTTCTCAAGAAACTCTCTAGCTGAGAGATGAGAGAACTGAACTGTATGGGACGAATCTGCAAAAATGAAGTTACTGCACAGCTTGAGAATCAGACCAGGGGTCACAGCCGGATCCAAAACGCCATCTTCATCATACGAGACTGCTTCAGTAAGCTCTGTAAGTAGGAGCTGCCTCTTGGCCGCCAATATCCATCTATATGCTCGCATGGCGACATTTCTACTTTCGGACTCTGCGGCCGTATTCATTTGGTAGATCTCTTCGTAAATAATATTGAGTTCGGGCATTCCAGTCTCCTTCTCAATTTTCTCTAATTTATTGATGGCATCCTTGGGGTGATGGATGGATGCACTTGGGCTTAAAAACGATGCAAGCTGAAGCTCAGCCCATCTGAACCTACATAATGGAAGAGTGTCAGATTGTTCCTAATGTGAAATGAGGTCTTGAGTGTTACTCACATTCCTTGTGCATGACAGGTTAGGGTCTCGACGAGCCTGTCTTCAATCTCTGGATATTTTCCCTCTAAAAGCCGAGAGCCCATATCAAGTGTCTCAATATCTCTGACTTGACAGCGGATATACCGCGCCATATCAGATGCAGTCATTTCCTGTTCTACATCGAGTTCCAGTTTTATCCAGGCAGGGAAGTCGGTGACGATGGTAGTGTTCTTCCTACTTGAGAAGAAGAATTTGATCTTTCCGTTAGAGCTTCTTGACACCTTCAGTAAATGTCGAAGTAGTTGGGTAGGGTCTAAGCATTCATCTAGTCCATCAATGACGATAGTTAATTGACTGTAAGGCTCGATTAGATAAACAAGGAGTTCAGAGCATTCTTTAAGGGATAGCTGTTTTTCATTATCCGCGCGATACTGCGCTATAATCGGTTCTGCAACTGACAAACCATCCATAGACCAACTCAGTTGGGCGACCAACGAAGCAATAATATCGAGCGGTTCATTCCGCTGACTCTGTTTCCGAGAACAGTAGAAGAATGCCAGTCGCTCTTGTTCGCTTGATTCGATAGACTTCAGATGCCATTCAATGACATTTGATCTATATTATTGTCATATGGGTTAGACAAAATGGGGTCGACTGTAGAGTCTGGAATACGCTTACACTAAAGAACTCTTGCCTGTTCCCGCTGTTTGTGTCTGTCAGCGCTGGGACGCATCCTTCTTCCATCTGTTTCTGCATACATTCCCATCCCATTTTTATTATTTCTTTCTTTCACTTTTAAAAAGGAAAGCCTCAACTACTCACCAGATCCACACAGCCAGAATGTAGGATACTCGGAACTTTGAAGCCAGTCTTGATACCTCGGGCGAAGCCATTGCCCAGATTCTGCATAGTGAGCACCCAACTTCTGTCTAACCACGCTATGGTCACTTTCTACCTTGATCGTCGAAATCCAATTAACAATTTTGATGTTATCATCTGATTGCTCGTTGAGCGCCTTGGTCAATTCTTGAATTGAGGTTCGCTGTCGCTCCAGAATATCGACAAGTGTTTCTGTCCCACGTCTTTGGTCTTCAAGTGCCGATTTGATAGCCAACTGCTGGCAGATCTCGTGAGCATTTCTGATTTTTTTAAGTTCCGAGTGCCAGTCATCCAGCTTAGGTATATTCCGGATCAATCTTTGAGCTGAGTTGCGGTCGAAATTGCAGACAGCTTTGACTAAGAATCTTAAGACATGAAAATAGAGGTCTTCCAACATTTTTGCGAAATAATTTTTAGCGTGACTTTCATGTCGGCGTAAATATTCTTCTTCAACCCCAGTATAGAGGCTAATGAGATCTGTTACTTCGACAATCCCATTCAGTACTGCTTTGTGTTGTTGAGAATCGTTAGTGAGTAGCTACAGCTTAGTTAGTATTAAAGTGGAAGATTCCACGTAGTTTAGCACATACTTGGACAAGAATGCATATCCCGGCAAATGGGAGCCCCACGTGAACGGGGTCAATATTGGACACTATTGCACCCACAACTTGAAGCTTCTGCGCTAGTTTCGCCAGCTTATCAACTAAATTTCGGATAATGATTGGCTCATGATGCCAAGGAATCCTAAGCTTCCATTGTCGACTGCTGATAATGCGAAGCTCCTTCGATATAACAGCCTGCGGGTATTCAGAATGATAACCGCAATTTGGAATTCTTGCAAGGAATCATAGAGCCGTCTTGTAAGGTAGATGTAAATATGGAGGGGTGGAATCTCACCATTGCCTTCTCATTCAGTGGTGCCGCCTCATTAATACCGGTCGTTTTGGCCAAAATGATCTCATAGGCGAGAACAAGATTGCGATTCTGCATCATGAGCCTTTCGTATGCTTGATCCCAGAGATAGATAGGTTCTGGGATTGAATTTGACACAAGAGCGCTTGCGCCAGGGGTGGCGGCTACCCCTCCTGAGCAGCTAGGGCTTGTTGCTGGAACTTCGTTGCTCGTTGTTGCATTCTATGAATGTTAATGTTACTCCCAAAGTGTTTGTAAAAGCTGAACCCCATTACCTCATTGCTGTTCTCCAGAGAGAGAGCATCCACCGCCGCAGCCTGATCCCGCTTTCTGCGAAAGGGAAGCCGTGATCTCAGTGGTGCCATGCTGTCCGTCGCAGTAACAACAGTATATAGAGCTTGAATCTCCTGATTGCTTTATCAAGACCCTAGGTGAAATTTTCGGTGCTCTGGGGGGGAGATAATATTCGCTAGGTGCTACTCAAGTAGGCACCCGGCATCATGAAGTGGTTTTGCCCACGACTGAGATAGCCTTGCTATTATTCGATAAGAGGGGAACAAATGAAAAGCTTTGAAAGCGACTGGGGTTTATTTGGTGTTTGAGGGAGAAGCGCCTCGCCTTGAAGCGGTCTACAGCCGTAAACTTGGGCATCTCGTTGTTCTTGCAGGATGTACAATAGCAATCGCCAAATTCGCATTCAATACTTTCAGAGTCCTTCATGTTACACATTATAACCGAAACGCCAAGCATCGCACATCGCACGATACCTCTAACCTTCTTTTGATGTTCTACCAAATTCTGCAAACTCTCATTCTCCTATTACTTAGAGAATGTATGATAGGTTGTCTTGATGATGTACCGGCTCTCGTTCTGCTAGAAATGAAAGAGACGAGACGAGAGGAGAGCCATGAGACGAAAGAGCTGGCTCGCAATAGAGCCAGGACTATTTACCTTTTGTGTGGGCAGATAAAACACATAGCAGAGTCCTAAACGGAATGGAATAGAATAAGAGCGTAGTGTTCAAGTATGTATTTATTCTCTGCGGACAAAACATCAAGATGAAAGGTGACAGAAGAAGAGAAGACGAAAGAGACGAAAGAGACGAAAGAGGCGAACGAGTCGCGCAGAAACCCCTGTGCGCCGTGGCCAATCACAGCGCCGATCGCTCTCCAAAATTTGTGTTGCAGTCTCTCTTGTTGGCATTCAGAAGATCCCCCACCAGCGCGCGTCAAATTTCTTTCCCAGAACTTTATTCTTCATTCAACTCCACCACCACAACCGCACTCTGCTCCGGTGCTTGCGCGTTATTTGTGACCTCACGGGCTCGGCGATGAGGACGCTGTGATCCAAAGCTATAGAGTGTCGATTGTCCGCATCCCTACACCGCGCCAGCTGTCGAGGACAAAGAAAACACAAAAGGTGATTCTTCCTGCCTGATCCACCCTCATGATGGCTCTCATCGCTTTGTGCTGGGCTTACCTGGTGAAGTCAAGCTGACGAAAATTCTAGCAGTGACTAGAGGGTGTCCTTGCTCCCGATTTTGGATTCCTGTCGACCTGTCTGCCGCTCTCACCATCTTGCATGTGCCAGAGCCGCTGAGCATCCCTTGCCTGTGTTCTTTTTTGCGACCGGAAATATGTCTGTCCTACCGCCCGATGTGCATAATGAGCTTGCACAGTTATTGGATGCCCTGCAGTCATCCGATAATAATGTGAGGTCTCAGGCGGAAGAACATCTAGCAAATAACTGGACCACCACAAAGCCAGAGCTGCTTTTGATGGGCCTAGTGGAACAGATTCAAGGGTCTAACGATTCGACGGTGAATATTCCATCCGAATGAATCTTCGGTACATCTAGCTAATATCCGGCCTCTTCCTTAGACGCGCTCTTTTGCCGCAGTGATCTTCCGCCGAATAGCTTCAAAATCTCGAAAGCTCGCCAACGGTGATTCGGTCGAACTATTTCTCTCTTTACCGCAAGAGCAAGGCTACGTGATAAGACAAAAGCTTCTGGAGGCGCTGGGCAAGGAAGGAACCAACCCTGTCCGGAATAAAATTGGTGACGCTGTGGCAGAGATCGCAAGAGAATATTCTGACAGCAGTAAGTTTCCTGAGGATGACCTACCCGATGATTTTCTGGCTGTTGGCACTCGAGGCTAATTTTGGGCAGAATCTCAGTGGCCTGAAATTCTAGGAGTCCTTTTCACTCTCAGTATGTCAACGGATGTTGGCCAACGAGAAATTGCATACCGAATATTTTCAACAACTCCAGGCATTATTGAAAAGCAACATGAAGATACTGTTTTATCTGCATTTACAAAGGGATTTAAGGATGACGATGTCACTGTATGCGATCTATCTGACTCCCCACAGGCTCAACACCACTAATATGGAGAATAGGTTCGTCTAGCAGCAATGGAAGCTTTTGCTTCGTTCTTCCGTAGCATCAGCAAGAAGTCTCAAGTAAAATACTATGCTCTCATTCCCGAAGTCCTGAACATCTTACCACCAATCAAAGAAAAACAGGAATCAGAAGAATTAACTAGGGCTCTCATTTCGCTGATTGATCTTGCCGAAGTTGCGCCAAAGATGTTCCGGCCCTTGTTCCACAATCTAGTTGCATTCTCTATATCTGTGATCCAGGATAAGGAACTCAATGATCAATCCCGCCAAAATGCTTTGGAACTCATGGCAACTTTTGCTGACTACGCCCCTGCTATGGTTAAGAAGGACGAAACCTACACTCGTGATATGATTACTCAATGTCTGAGTTTAATGACCGATATTGGCGTTGATGATGATGATGCTGCTGAATGGAATGCTTCAGACGATGTTAGTTTTAATTTATGATAATTATTCAGACAAACCCACTGACGTTGATATTAGATGGATCCAGATGAGAGCGACCTCAACCATGTTGCAGGCGAACAATGTATGGATCGTTTGGCCAATAAACTTGGAGGTCAAACAATTCTCGCCCCCACTTTTAGCTGGCTCCCTAGGATGATGAATTCAGATGCGTGGAGAGATCGACATGCCGCTCTCATGGCTATCTCAGCTATTTCAGAAGGTTGCCGAGACTTGATGGTTGGAGAACTGAACCAAGTCCTTGAGCTTGTGGTGCCCGCCTTGCGAGACCCGCACCCTCGAGTACGGTGGGCTGGATGCAATGCTCTAGGTCAAATGAGCACGGACTTTGCAGGCACTATGCAGGAAAAATACCATCAAGTAGTTGTCCCAGCAATCATCCCTGTCCTAGACTCTCCAGAACCTCGAGTTCAAGCGCACGCTGCTGCGGCACTTGTTAATTTCTGCGAGGAGGCCGAAAAGAATATCTTAGAGCCATATCTTGACGACCTTCTTACCCATCTTTTCCAACTACTGCAAAGTCCAAAACGCTATGTCCAGGAACAAGCACTTTCCACAATTGCAACCATTGCTGATTCGGCTGAAGCCGCCTTCTCGAAATATTACGACACCCTTATGCCACTACTATTCCAGGTCTTGCAACAGGAAAACACCAAAGAACTTCGCCTCCTTCGCGCAAAGGCAATGGAATGTGCAACGCTCATTGCTCTTGCCGTCGGCAAAGAGAGGCTTGGTAACGATGCAATGAGTTTAGTACAACTTTTGGCCGCAATTCAAACTGGTATTACCGATACCGATGATCCTCAGGCGCAGTATCTCATGCACTGCTGGGGACGAATGTGCAGAGTTCTAGGACAAGACTTCCTTCCCTTCTTGCCAAGCGTCATGCCACCACTAATGGAGCTTGCCAGTGCCAAAGCGGACATCCAACTCCTAGACGACGAAGAACAGGTGGAACAGGTTCAGCAAGATGAAGGATGGGAGCTTGTACCTTTGAAAGGCAAGGTAATTGGTATTAAGACGAGTACACTTGATGACAAACATATGGCAATCGAGCTTCTCGTTGTGTATGCTCAGGTTCTCGAAGGAGCCTTTGCGCCTTACGTCTTGGAAGTCATGGAAAAGATCGCATTGCCAGGTTTAGCCTTCTTCTTTCACGACCCTGTTCGTGTGGTTTCTGCGAAGGTCGTTCCACAACTTCTTAATTCTTACAAGAAAGCTTTCGGAAATCCGTCGAATGAGTTGCAGACCCTTTGGAACGGAACTATTGAGAAGCTACTTGAAGTATTAAGCGCTGAACCAGCAATCGATACTCTTGCGGAGATGTACCAATGTTTCTACGAGTCTGTCGAGGTTATGGGCAAGAACTGCCTCAATCCTCAATTTATGGAGATGTTCATGGACTCGGCGCATTCGGCTCTCGAGGATTACAAAGATCGTGTGGCGGCAAGAGCTGAAGAGAGGGAAGGCGATAATCAAGAAGAAGGAGAGGAAGAATCCGAGGACATGCTCTTCGCCATTGAAGATGATCAAACTCTTCTTTCGGATATGAACAAGGCCTTCCACTGCATTTTCAAGAACCACGGTGTCACCTTCCTTCCGGCATGGGAGCGTCTCCACGGGACGTACGAGCAATTCCTTAAGAGTCAGGATCCTACCCAACGACAATGGGGCCTTTGCATTATGGACGACGTCTTGGAATTCTGCGGCGAAGAAAGTTGGAGATACAAAGATTACATTGTCCAACCTCTCATCGATGGCTGTCGTGATCCAGCCCCAGCAAATCGCCAAGCAGCTGCATATGGCATTGGCGTTGCCGCACACAAAGGTGGACCTCAATGGTCTGCATTCTTTGGGCCGGCGATTGAACTCCTCTTTCAAGTTACTCAACTTCCCAATGCTCGAGGAGATGACGATGTGTATGCGACAGAGAATGCTTGTGCTGCAATCGCAAAGGTACTACATTACAATGCGGGAAGTGTTGCCAATCAACAGCAAGTTATTACGCAATGGTTAGATACTCTACCGGTGGTGAATGACGAGGAAGCTGCCCCTTACGCATACGCCTATCTTGCGCAGCTCATTGACCAGTACGTACAGTCATAACTCGTTAAAATTAAGCCTTGAGCTAACAGAACCAGACAAAACCCGGCCGTCATTTCACAGGCTGGGAAAGCCTTCATTTTCATTGCCCAGGCTTTAGAGGCGGAGACCCTGCGAGGCGAAACCGCTAAACGAATCGTCGCATCCGCAAAGATGTTACTCCAAGGTGCAGGCTTAGATCTTACTCAAGTTTTGCAGCAGCTCGCGCCTGAGACGCAACAAACGGTCAGGGCATTTTTCTATTGATCGCCTCTTCTGAGAGAAAGAGTCCAATGAGCAAGTATGAGACAGGGTTGATGATAGAATGAATGAATTGATACCACACTCGCACAGCCACGCAGTTTTCTTTTGTTTTGGGGAGGGCGGATGCCAGGATGGCTGGTCATCATTTAGCATAGCGAGACTTTGATGGAGACATACGGGAGCCTGTGCGCTTCCGGTGGGAGGGAGAACAATATCTCAGGTGGGCGTGCTGGCTTTGGATGGTCGTTTCGTGGCCATTTTCTTTTGCCTTTGAATTCTCAATTAATCATAGACACACGGGTGAAGTATTAGGACCCGCATTTATTGAAATAAATGATGATGCCGCACGGCCCATGTCCTCTGTTCTCTGTTCTCTCCCATATCCCGCTAGGATTTTGCCGTACGGGGAGGTCAGCTTACTATCCGCCGCCTAGGCCCTAGGGCACGGCTAGGCTATGACGAACGGCCGGGGAGGGAGCAGGCCATTGTCCCCCAAACCTCTATCAGACGAATATAACTGAATCGCTTACACGCTACCGTACAGTTCCATGGGCGGATGCTAAACTCTGTCCCGCGGGAGGGATACATGCGAGGCACAGGATATACTCTTGTACTGCCGATGGTATTCTGTGAATTCGATGTCTCTCATTGCTTCGTTTGGGCCCCTTCGCTTGGGAAGTGGGTCAAGCCTGCTCTTAGCGTTAACTTTACTTACACCATCTTGGAATTTCCGGGAGCCTCCCCCATCATTTCGACAACACCAACAAGACACAGCTCCCCGCGAGTTTATGAGCAAGTGAACATAGTATATTTGATCACCAACCAACCTGTTGGTGCTGGAACACAGCTCGACTACGGACCTGTCCTCCCACCCTTGGCCACCACGGCCCTCTGTACCACTAGGATCCTCTCCTTCGAGCTCTTGTACGACAAGGCCCGCGCGCGAAGCGATTGGATTGTCCTATCAACGCCGCGGCAAACACGCCTCCACCAAAAAAAGCACTTCCTACCGCAGGTTGCGTCTTCGAACCGTCTGCCAAATCTTTTTGAGGAGATTTCCATGGTCCTGTACGGAACCTACTTTTCGAGTCTCGACCGGTCCCAACAAAGCTGTCTCAGGATCTCGAACCACGAAGGCACTTCGCGAAGCTTCCGCCACCCTGCGTCCGCATACCAACCCCGCAGAGTTGGAATCCTCCCAGCAGCCTAGTTGTGGTGGCGACAGCAAGCCTCACACTTGGGGCCGCATCAAACTGTCGTACGATCAAAGCCCGCGGCGGAACGTTACTCGCAAACAATATTTCGCCGGTTTTGAGTATCACAACTTGTTACAACCGCCTGATAAAGCGAGATTTGGTGTTCGTCGAACAGAACATTGTGCCGTTCTCCATGATACCCTGACGGTCCTGCTTTTGAAACGAGGTTGCTCATGATTCTGCACAGCAGTTTCGAAATATCGACGACCGAGGAAGGGAGCCTGTGCAAATGTTGGGACCATGAATCAGTTCTTTGGGACGCAGTACACACAGGAGGATTTGCAGCAACGGCTTGCACAGAGGAGGAGTCAAAATGCTCAAAGCCGATCATCGAGTATATCGATGGTGCCGGCTCAGGAGCACCAAAACAATGAGAATACAATGGATATGACGGGAGGGATGGTGGGCGGAGATACTCTAGACGATATCATAACGCAAAACACCATTGAGATACAACGACGACAGAGTCTACCTCAGTTTTCGAGTCATGAAATTGATCGAAGATCCTCTATGATGGACTTCGGCTCAAATACCGGGGCTTTGGATGGGTTTCAGTTCGTTCCCACCACAATGGCTGGAGGACCCAGTCTGCGAAGACAATCTGCAGGCGATCTAGTCATGGGCGGGTATGGAAACATGTCTACAGGAATGGATATGACTGGTCAACATATGGGATATTCTGCTCCACTACAGGCCTCAAACTCTTTAACTATCGATACCAATGTACCCTTTGGTGCAATGTCTACAGATATGGTACACGGGATGATGGGATATCCTGCTATGACCATGCAGGATATTACTGAGGAAAATGCCAATACAATGGACATGTTCTCCCCCACAAGCTACGGGCCGTCCTATGGAACTGCAAGTATGGATCCGATGCCAAACGATTTCATGATGGCTCCCACCATACCAGAAAATTTGCCCTCACATGGAAACATGCCAGACGGTGAGGAGAATGACAATAATATGATGGCTTCCATACCTCTCAGTGCGTCCGATGGAAACTTGGGCAATTCACCCCAGTCAATGAGCATGGGCCCAACTATGGGTTCGACTTTAGGATCCAATATCGGTGCGGCCATGGGTGCCTACAATTCTCCTGTAACAACAACCGTGCCGACCAGTCTTCCTTCTCAGGCTTCGTCCTTTTCTGTCCCCCAAACGCCTACCCCGGTTCCTGCAGCCAGCGAACCCGAGGTTTCGCTACCAAAACCAGAGCCGAAAGCTCCCAATTATGGGCACATCTATTCCTCCAGTGGCTTCGACATGCTGGGTGCTCTAATGAAAGTCGCCACGCGGAAAAATCCAGAAATTGACATAGGGAAGGTCGATATGTCTTGTGCCTTCGTTGTTTGTGATGTTACAATGTTCGACTGCCCGATCGTGTATGTGTCAGAAATTTTTGAACGCTTGACCGGGTACAGCAAGCACGAGGTCACAGGACAGAACTGTCGATTTTTACAGTCACCCGAAGGCAAGGTTCAGGCAGGGGCTCGGAGAGAATTCGTTGACAATGACTCTGTCTATTATTTGAGGCAGAGAATCGAGTCTAAAAAGGAGGCGCAGCGCAGCCTGATCAATTATCGGAAAGGGGGTCAACCTTTTATGAATCTCCTTACAATGATACCTATTACTGGAGAAGATGACAAAGAGATCAAGTACTTTGTGGGTTTTCAAGTCGATCTTGTCGAAAAGCCTACGTCTGTCGAGGGGAAAAGTGCTAGTGGCTTGTATACTGTCGATTACTCCCAATCGAACATATCCAAATACGTATGGCAACCTCCCGATAGCAATCGATCTGGATCAGATGGTGGACAAACTATTAGCCGCGATGATGTTTCGACCGTTCTTAATTCTATTAACTCAAACACCAAGTCTGAATGGACAAAACAGATGTGGGATAAAGTCCTTCTAGAAAACACTGATGATGTTGTTCATGTCCTATCACTCAAAGGTCTCTTTCTCTACTTATCGCCTTCCTGCCGCCAGGTGTTAGAGTATGACTCTTCGGAGCTAGTTGGCTCCGCTCTATCATCAGTGTGTCACCCAAGCGATATTGTTCCGGTCACACGAGAATTGAAGGATACGTCTAGTGGAGCATCTGTGAACGTTGTCTTTCGGATACGGAGGAAGAGGAGCGGGTATACATGGTTCGAAAGTCATGGGTCTCTGTGTGTAGAGCAAGGAAAGGGACGGAAATTTATTATCCTGGTCGGCAGGGAAAGACCAGTCTATGCACTGGCCCGCAATGATATTGAAGCTTCTGGAAACATTAATGAGAGCGAAATTTGGACAAAGTTATCGACTTCTGGCATGTTTCTGTTTGTTTCTTCCAATGTCCGAACGCATCTAGACCGGTCTCCTGATGAGCTCGTTGGTACCAGTATTCAAGCACTAATGCGAAGTGAGTCAAAGATCGAGTTCGGCCGTTCGCTTGAAAAGGCAAGAACGGGAAAACGAGTTACTCACAAGCATGAGATATTAAACAAGAGAGGCCTCGTCTTACAAGCGCAGACCACCCTATATCCTGGAGATGCATCCGAAGGTCAAAAGCCGACCTTTCTGGTTGCTCAAACAAGACTCCTGAAGAATTCGTCGAGGACAACTCCTTCTCTTAATTTTCAAGGTAGTAATTCAAAAACTCCAAATTCCATGGGCAGACTCGATCATCTCTCTAATAGTCCGACTACGCCAACCCATCCTTCGCAGATTTTCCCTAACATTTCGGGGGGAGAGTCACCAAGTTCAATGGGCTCTGTCCTTGGCCCAATCACTCAAGCTGGGGGCAGTGGACTTACCATTGGAACGCAAGATGCTGCCCTTGCTTCAGAAGATAATATATTTGATGAATTGAAGACGACGCGTTGCACCAGTTGGCAATTTGAGCTCCGTCAAATGGAGAAGAATAATAGATTGTTAGCGGAAGAGTTAGCGACCCTCCTGGCAAATAAGAAAAAGCGAAAGCGGCGCAAGGGGGCCGGTAATCCTCAGCGTGATTGCGCTAACTGTCACACCCGTGTCACACCCGAATGGAGGCGGGGACCAAGTGGGCAAAGGGATTTATGTAATAGTTGTGGGCTGAGATGGGCTAAGCAGGTGAGTCGCAGTCAGTCCGATCAGGCGAGCACCATTCGACAGGGTACTACGGGCTTGTACCAGTCAGACTCGTCGACGTCGAGAAGTTAATTCGGCAATTCAAAAACACCCTACCGCCCCTCCACTGTTCTGATGTGCTTTCTCTTTTCGCTTTTCTTCGAATGCTATGCTATGCGGCTGGCGAAAAGTCGTCGGAAGAGTGCCGAATTGAAAATACGAGGCAAGATGCCGTATTACTTCGATTACGCAGCGACTAAACGACAATGCTAATGCCTCACCTACTTGTTACCCCATGCATATTATATATCTCGGTGTCCTGTTTATCTCTTGCTTCAACCATCGCTCAAAATTCTGGCTCTCGAGGCCTTGTCCGTCCTTTGCTTGCCTACTTCGTCCACTCTGATCTAATGTCAGCACACTACTCTATTTTTGTATTCATCCATACCAGTACCTTCTTGTTCTCCTAGATGCCATTACTATCGAGTTTGCTTACTAAGTCTTCTCTCGTAGACTGGACGAGTCTCCCCCCGAACCTCTACTCGTGGTAACGACACTGGATCAAAAAACAGCCAACAGTCAAATTCTCCTATTCATTCTTCGCAACTGCAACAAGAAATTCCACAGTCCGTGTCGAAAACGCCAAATCCAGTGGAGAGAGGGGTCGGTAATGCCGCAGGAGAGTAACTGCGCTTGAGTAGGCTCTGGATACCAGTTGATTTTCGGACCTCCGAGACAAACTCGAGCTCAAAAGATGGCTGGTTCATCTGCTTAAACGAAGCTTTGGTGGAGTTAATGGAGACGACTCATTTTTGCTCAGTTCTAGTTAAGATAATGACGCTTTTATGCCTGTGTTGGAGGAGTTACGGTCATCTTTGAAACGTCAGACGGAGTCAAACCATATGTAATCCAGAAACTATTTTTGCAATTTGCTCTCGGCGGAGGTTTAATTCTTTTTAAAAGGCGCAAAAGGAGTGGAAGTGGAAACGGAACAGAAACAGGATGGAGAATAATTATTATTTTTGAATTAGCCTTTACGAACAAAATGAGCACAGTTAGCATATTGGAGATACCTTTTAGAGAAATAGGCACTAGGAATTGACAGAGCGAAAGACTGATAATAATTATCATTATTTTCCCGGTCTCATCTACATCCCAATCTTATATACGCCTGATATCCCTTTCCTCTTACAATGCCAATGCGCTTTTAATCTCTATTTTACAAACGCTAAAAGATATCAACATGGGTGAAAAGAAAAGAAAAAGGAAGAAGAACACCCGAGCGGGTGGGCCATGTCTCACACTCTCGAAGGTTTTCTTTCTTTCAACTGGTTGGTAATTCTACCGCCGGCTTGGGCGGCGTATAAATCTCCGAAACGGCCAGTTTCTGGGGAAATCTACCCCTCGCCCGACGCCCTTTTCTCCACCAGCCTCCTGGGGCCTCTCCCAAATCGTATTCCGGGCCCCCTATCCGTGACCTTCTCCGCCGCATGAAAAACACAATCGCCCCCACCGCGGTTGCCAATGCCGCCAGACCGATAGCGATGCCTACCCCGGCTTTGGCACCGGTTGAGAGGCCAGATGGGGGTTGTGAATTTGACGGTGGAGGGGTGGAAGACGTGGACGTAGAAGAGGTGGGTGCGGATATGGGTGAGGAGGTAGGTGAGGAGGTGGAGGCAGGTGTGGCGGTCGCGACGGGGATGAAGCCGAAGCCAAAATCGGTGCTTTGGTACCGTATAGAAACGCCATAACCGTTGACGGCCTCGGTCTGCGGGTGGAGAGTCGCGACCAGCGGGGTCAGCGAGACGGCATCTGTGACCGTGGTGGTGACTTCGCTCGCGAAGATGGAGGCGCAGGCTTGGCCTGGGAAATTGAAGGCCGCTTCGGTGTAGCAAAAGTAGCCTCTGTGAGTTTGTCCTTGATCAGTGTTCCGTGTAACTACCAGCGGCAATCGGTCTACTTTTCCTGTCTTCCTATCCCCAACCTTCTAATGTATATATAGAAAAAGTCTTAACATACGTAGGACAACATGTAGCTCGCGTCTCAGTAACCGTTCCCAAAGATTCCAACGACGAGCACGCCTGTGTATATCCCATCGGACACAGTCCCGGCGAAAAGAATTGTGATGTGGAAGCCCATCCCGTAGGGAAACATTGGCTCGGCGACGGGCCACCGATGCTGTAGTAGATCCCCGAGGTATAGAAATCCGCCGTGCAGCTGGGCGCCGGCGTAAAAATAGTCGTGAGATTGTATTGAGCCATGTTTTTATTGTTGATTGATTTTCCCAGCTCCGCGAAAAATTTCACGAAAAGAAATGAAAATTGAAAACTGGCAAACGCGACGGAAAACCACAATACCCAAAGCTTTCGGGAATAGCCAGGTTAATGAGTGAGCAGCGAGG
This sequence comes from Haplographium delicatum, assembly GCA_037952705.1. Lineage (NCBI taxonomy): Eukaryota > Fungi > Ascomycota > Leotiomycetes > Helotiales > Hyaloscyphaceae > Haplographium > Haplographium delicatum. The sequence continues at coordinate 77,725 of JAPZPC010000115.1, forward strand.
TAAGTATGGAAAATGTTTTGAGCATTCAATGGCCAAGTCTTTACTCGTATGATTCAGGATGCGCACTAGCAAGCACCCCTCCAGAGAGCAAGGCGCACAGATGGGCTGAGCATATTCAGGACTTACCCCGGGGATTTATCATTTCTCAAAAATGTAGCGAATCTCAGGGATCCTTAGGAGCCTGTAATATACTCAGAGTTGTCTGATCTGCGTTTTCAGACCGGGCCGTTGGCGCCCTGAGAAACGTTCATATCGCCAATCTGAGGTTTTGACTGGCGAGATGATAAGATTAAAAGTTGAGCAAGGAGTGCCGATGCTTGAAACGCGCTAAGGCCAGTACTGAAGTACTTCGCCGCAGAATCGCGGGTGGACTTGTCTAATTCTGGATAGAAAATATTTATTTCGAGAACCTGGCACTACTTTGACATTAAAAGGATGACCGAAATTGGTATGTGTAGCAAGATCAAGATAGTATTTCTATCAAATTGTCCCTCGGCTTATCTTGCCGTACTTAATATTGTAAAAACTTGACAACGCGTGTATTCTTTCGGTATTCTTTCGGTTCCTATTCAGGACAAAAATTAATACTCAGATACAATTTTATACTTGGAATATATCTTAGTTCATTCGTACGTACAGGTGCCAATTTTGGTCAATTTTCCAAGCGTTGGAGCCTAGGTATTTGTACGCAAGCATTTCGGACCCAGACGACATCAAACCCATTTTTTGGCGCCGAGGATGTAACTCGTGTGTATATGTATACCCGATGTACAATTTAATTCACAGTATGTTACTTTATTGCAGTCACTAGATATAGGCTTGTGAGTATAGATTTGACGTGTTGAAGTTCAGACGACGTTCGGTCGTATATCACCTGACATTGATCTTTCGGGTAAAGGCTGGAAGGTTGAAAGAGTACGATAAGATGGACGCCTCCAAGCCACAAGTGGTGGACTTCCAGCTGTAGTCGTCCAGGAAAGCCTAACTAGACAACGTCTTTTGTCTTTTTCGTGATATTAAAACTTGAAAAGCCAGAATAGCTGTTATTGAAGGATTCTCTTCAACTTATCAGGTATCATTTTTTGAATAGGGAAAAAGTCACTTGCCAAAGACAATGAAGCAATAGATATTGTACTTGTGTACTCATAACATTCAAATATTTGAAGTAGCAAGTACGAACTTCCTACCCATGGTCCGAAAGCCAACGAAGGCCAAAGCTGACATCAGTCTCTCCTAGTCGTGCGAGATCCTTTTCTCTGAGTTTAAGCAAAATTGGCATGGATCTTATTGCATGCAACTGTCGTTGCTTCTAAAATCTTTCTTTAGCCAGCTTCTATCAGGAAGTCAAGATTAAGTTTTGTCTCATCCCGATCCATATCACGTGAGAATAACCCATTCTCTATGAGCCTTACGAGCGGCACAAGCTGAAAGTTTTTTTGTTGCAGATCGCAGTTTTCGCCCTTTTTCGCCCTTTTGCCCTTTTTCGCGCCCTTCCGCCCGATTTGGCCGCCGCCTGCATTTCTCATTGGCCGGACCGCCTTTTCCTGTTGTGCTTTTTGCCTTGAGTTTAACCATACAAACATGATCTTACCTAATGAATTCTGACCCATCAACGCCATTGAAAAGGGCCACAAAATTATTGCTTTTTAGGGAAGGCGGTTCACCGCCAATAGAGTGGGCGTGGCCCTGGGCGTTGATTGCATGGGCTCTGGGAAAATACAAAATAGCTTTGTGGGTTGGCCGCCGAGGACCTAGACATCGACATTAACAAATCTAGAAATTCAAACTAATGAATGCTCTCTTTCAATTCCAATGAGGGCATAGAGGCAAATACTCCCCTTTGAAGTTTCATCTTTGATGAAATATGTAGGCCCATTGAACTTCCTTTCATAACGTAGGAAGTACTAGAGAGGCATTTTGTTCCTCTTCTTTCTATTTTTCTACAAATGCTTAGCCGAATCTCATTGACATTTTTTCTAACTGGGACTACATTTCTAGGTTCAAATATCGACAAGTCTGTTTGCAACCTTGTATATCAATTTTGGCCGTCAGTTGTTTCTAATTAGCAAAAACTAAACCGAAAGTAATAGTCTAATGGGGTGGACGATTGATGTTTGAAAACGCTGTCTCTTAAGGGGGTCAATAAATTTCTCAGGCAAAGTAATTAATATTATAGTAACTGAATTTAGGAGCAACCGTGCTGAGAGATATATAGAAAGCTCAGTGTGGTGGGCCGAGGCTTTGGGATATGTCGAGCATTCAACTCTTCAGTAATGCGCTGCTATCTACACTGTTTTAGGCATCATCGCAAGTTTCGAGTCTGAACTCCATAATGTTAGGCGATTGGTTAATTTTGTACAGTTCACTCAAACAAGTAGATCGCTGAGTTCTGCAAATTATTCAAAAATTGTAAGTTATTTTCGTGAATATTCAACATCTCATTCCCTTCCTTTTTATCACTTACACTCCACACGGTCTCGTTTCTTGTAAAATTTCACATCTGCAAATCAAAATTTTCGAGTTTCCATTACTTCGTCTGACCCCCACATGGGATGTACAATATTTCACATGTTCGGCCCGTAAGTCACGCGCACTGCTTATCTATGGAACACCGTCAAAATATGTCTTTGTCGGAACTCCCTGAAGGATTTCTAAGAATTTCACGTCCTGCCTCATAATATTACTCTCAAAATAATACAAACTGCATATTTCAAACAAAAAAGAGAAGTTATGGCACCTACTCGAAGTTCGATTTACTTTAATCCCACAGCACGACATTGGAAGGCTCCGTCTTCACCGAACCTCTCAATTGAGGTGAATAACTTCTATTCAACCCTGCCATCATTCTCAGCAACTCCGCTCGTTCCGCTACCTTCCCTTGCCAAGAAGTTGAAAGTTAAAGCCGTCTACGTCAAGGCCGAAACCTCTCGCCTCGGTCTTCCATCTTTCAAGCTTCTCGGCGCAGGGTGGGCAATCCGCCAAGCCATCATCCAACATGCCTCTCTGCCTCCATCAGCTACAATAGCAGACTTAACCCAAGCTGTAAAGAAGAATGGGATTAAGCTCTGTGCGGCTACAGATGGCAATCATGGTCGTGCTGTTGCCCGAATGGGGATGTTGCTGGGAGTCGGTGAAATTGAAATATTTGTGCCACAGGGGTTAGATGAGGACATTATTAGGAAGATTAAAGAGGAGGGTAACAAGGTGGAAGTGTGCATCGTGGAAGGGGACTATGATGAGAGCGTTCGAGTGGCGCATAAGTGGGGTGAAGAAACTCGAGGTGGGATGCTGATTGAAGGAACTGCTTTCGAGGGTTATGAAGATGTTCCTAAGGTTTGTTTGAACCCCCTTTTTCTCATTTTTCAAGGAGCATTTGGAGACTTACCCGTCTCTATTAGTGGACGGTTCAAGGTTATACTACTATGCTACATGAGGTTGATGAGGTGCTCAACGGCACGCCACCCAGTTTAGTAGTCGTTCCCTGCGGCGTAGGGTCTCTCGCACAAGCCGTTGTCTCACACTACAAGACTGGCACTGGACAGACTTCTGTCATGACTGTTGAGCCACACACGGCAGCTAGCCTATATCAAAGCTTAAACATGGGCAAGTCCTTGAGTATAAAAACTAGCAAGACCATTATGACGGGCCTGGAATGTGGCACGATATCTACGGCTGCCTGGGAGGTTTTAAAAGAGGGGGTGGACTTTAGCACGACGATTGGAGATTGGGAGTGTCATGAGGCTGTAGGCGAGCTGAGCGACTTTGGAGTCAAAGCTGGCCCGTGTGGTGCGGCAAGTTTGGCGGGATTCAAATCCATGGTTATGGGAGAGAATATAAAAGGAGGAGATAATTTAGAGTTGAATGAGGAATCTATTGTGGTTTTGATTTGTACGGAAGGGCAGAGGAGTTATGAGATTCCAGAGCCTCCAAAAACAGTAGGTGAGGGACAGGGTGGTGGGGAATTCTGATTTAATGACTATTTATGAATATCAATAGAATGTCCAAAGCAATATTCTGGAATGTGCTTGTATTTGTTGTCTTTACTTGGAATGAAGCGGGTTACGCGACCATTAACATGTTGGAATGCATCTAGAGAATTGCTAGGAATTGCATCTTCGATCAAGAAGATTATTTACTATTGTGATTATAAACAGCACTATCCGCGATGGCAGAAATCCCAGAGTTAACTGATAAGCCCATCCGGCACGGCGTGAATCCAATCCCTCCGCGCGACCCTGCCGACTTACCGGACTGGGATGTCGAACATAGGATACAGCTTCATGAGGCCTATCAGCGAGTTCACTTATGGGGCTTTACTGTCAGAGACTTGCAAGCTATTGGCTGCTGGGACAACCCGAATGCAAAAGCCACTGATATGACTGATACCTGCAAGACCCCTATTCATGCTATATACAGGAGATCTAACTGGGCTCCTGGGGGTAGCATAAAAATTGGAAATGAGCATCCAGATGTATGGGACGTCTCTAATTCTATGGTATGGGATATCTTAAAACCCTGTTTGAGGCTGGCAACGTTGCTACTTGCCAGTAATCATGTCTGGCTTTGGTATGTTATGTATCGCAAGTCCCCTTTCCATCGTACCTCAATATTTTTCCTTCACTACGGTCCTTAAGAGAGAAATTAACTATCCAATATAGGCTCGATGCTCTTGTTTTCGGTCGGTGGCGAGCAGTTGACGAGTGGGAAGTGCCAGACGGCTGCCCCAAAAACCATTCCTGTTACAAGGCCTTTTCATTCCATTCCCGAGACCCAAAAGTTGCATTATTGGACACAAAGAAGAGAGATGCACTTTTCAATGATTTAGCACAGTATATCACCCTATTTTTTGCTTCTTCGAAAAATATGCCCTCTTTGAACGCATCTCATAGAGTGATTTGGGGAGAAAATGTATGGGATAAAAATAAATCTGTTTACCTGGGAAGCCGAGTTCGTGTCATGGTAGAGATACTGTTGCCTCTACCACTGCCAGGTCTAAAGACTTCGGAGAGATTAGTCCCACAAACATTTGTCGCAAAAGTCGTAAGAGTTTCTATACCCTCTATAAAGTTAAGACTGACATTTCCTGATTGAGCAGCTGGCACATGAAACCATGGTATTCGGGCTTTTACTTATTCATCATGATATTATTCTAATACTTTGGGACAATTAGCACGCTATTGGCGCGTTTGTGGCAGCAAGAATTCAGAAACATAAATGGGAATGCGGAGAACCAGCGAGTTATCCGTATTCTAATTCCGAAACGCTTAATTAACCAGCAACAGTTCTTTGAGGATGAAGAAATTTCAGAACTTGGTCGTTCATGGGAAGCTTCGGTAAGTCATGATTTGTTTTATATACTATTGTATGCCATTTCTCAATGTCCACCAGATATTTGAGGGCCACTGTCTCGCGAAAATATATTCGAACCCACCTCAGCCCATCCTCGGAATTGGGAGGGTAGAATGGCCAAACTTTTTGGTTTACAACGAGGGCAAGTTTCACACAGACTGGAACATTCGTTACCGCCGTTCGAATAGGCTGCTTGCGGATGATGCGGAAGTTACAATGTGGCCAATCCCTATATCTTGTATAGAAAACTACATGCAAGAGTCATTCTGGGAGGTCCAGCTGAGAAAGTTTGGTAGTGAAGTGTTTAAATTTCCAAAAATACTAGGTTCCAAGCAAGTGAAAGATCAAAGCCCAAAGCTGACACCAGGGAGAGATCTCCCTCCTTACCCCTGGCCGATTGGAGTAGATTCACCAACACTAGTCCCTGGTGGTTCAAGTGTCTCATGGTTGGAAAATAGGGAAATCAAGCTGAGGGCGGACATATTACAGGCAGCGATACATCGAAACGAAATAAAATGAGCCTCGAGAAGAAAGAACAGAGAAGAGAACAGACGGCAGAACAAGATATGAGAAATCAGGCTTCCGAGGAGGTTATTTTGCAGAGAGCATTTGATCTGTACCGACTTAAAAATGAATGGGCTTCCTTGGAACTATACAACTCGGTCTCTAATTCGATGTTTCCAAGGGTGAGAGCTGAATATTTTCTCATGACTGCCAGGATCGAGAAAGCTAGGAATGGACAGTGGAGGACAAGACAGCAGGGGCTGGGAGACCAGGAATTGAGACTGCTTACCGAGATTGAGAAGTATAATATCAAGGTTAGAATGGATGAGATCGAAACTCTGAATAAGGAGCCTATAAGTAGATAGGACTCTTTGAATTTTTAATACTCTATGGTTCTAGACCTTTGTGAAAGAAGGAATGTTTTTAAGAGCTGAAACATCCATTCAATTTCCAAGGAAATCTGTGGTGGATGTGTCATCTACAGTCTCTGTACAGGCATCAGTGCCCAAGAGAATGACGTTCTGATAATCAGCATGGACGCTAATTGAATCCTCTGCTTATCACAACTTCTCTATAAGCTTCACCCATGGCTTTTCATCCTCATACTCATTCAAATCAAGTCCGTCAATGCCCTCAAAAGCTCTCATAATTCCACCCACCTCCCAATCGCTCTGCGCCTTCTCCTCGATCTGCATCCTCTCCTTCATTGCAAAACCTTCTTTCGTAGCCGCGTACATTTCTTTAAAGCTCTTCATACCGTACTCCACCCAGTGCGCTCTAAATCTCGGGTCGTACACACTCAAGCATCGGCCGAAATCGCGCCAGACCGTCACCACTAGCACTTTTTGTCCTTCGACATCCTTAACATCGACTCTGTACTCCAGCGCGCACTTGCTGCAGCGTCTCACCGCGTTTTTGCTGCGATCGACGCTGCAGTTCCAGAGACCCTGAGGATCGCCATTTTCCTTTATCGTGCAGGCAGCGGAAAGTACATGGCCACAAATTCCCACGATCCCGTTATACATAAGGCTTAAACTCGCGAGGTTGACATCTTTCACCCACTCTCCCTCCGTGTCGGTTGGTTCTTTACACTTGCTCGCGTTGGGGATGAAGAACCAGTGCATGCTCCTAAGTAACAGCCGCCCTCCGCCCCTTTGTGTGATGAAAGGCATAGTGCACCACCACTGACCCATTTTAATCTTCCCTGCTGCAATACCCTTCTTACTAGCACCCTCACTTGACTTTTCGCTAGAGTTCGAATCGGAACGGCCGGCCAAAAATGCATACTTGGACAAGCTGTGGATAGCATCATGGTACGTTTCCCCTTGCCGAAATCTCTTGAGCGCATTTTGGAGCTGTATAAACGTTGTTGGTAATATGAAGATCGGACGCTGGTGACGGTGCCACGCTGCACATTTTTTATCGATTACCATCTCCTTTGAATCTCCTTTGTCCGTGATATTCTCACCAGTTTTCTCATCGCCATTTTCCTTGGGCATGGGCTTTGGCATGGGTCTAGGCCTCAGTCTCTCCTTGCGTTTTCCAGAGTGCATAGTTCCGCACGCGTAACATGGACCCAGGCTCGGAAACTGGCTGTCGAGGAAATCGAGAATGCTTATGTGGAGAGAAGAGATGGAATGGGTAGTAGTGAAAGATGTCAGGTCGATGGAGTTTGTTTCCAAAGAACCATCAAAGATTTCGCCGAGCTTTTCCATAATATACATCGTGTAGTTTTGCTCCGAGCGTATGTCGTGCACCATTGTGGAGATGTAGGAATAGAGGTTGATGGTGATGAGGTCCTCCGAAGCGTTTGATGAGGGAGGAGCACACAGTGACTGAAAGAATTCATGGCATGCTGCCTCGTCGAGGTACTCGAATGTCCACCTTTTTGGTTTATTGTGGTTGTCACAAATCGCCTCGTGCCAGGTGATGGTAGCTGGACCCTGGTGCACAAACCCCAGCTTGGTAGCGTCAAACAGCTTTCGTAAAACTTTGGCAGAGTCGACTCTAAGTCTCGCGGATAGACGAGAGGCTGGAAATCGGAATCGGTGTGGTCCACCTTCTTGAGCTGTTGGCCGAGGTTCAAAGATTGAGAGCCTCGAGTCTGACGCCGAGATAGATCCCTCTGCATCACTATCTGATTCTCCTGACTCCGTGTTTGTAGCCGTCATATCATCTTCAGTATGGGTTTCTTCGACATAGTTTATAGAATCACGTGCCTCGGCACATGTATTCGTGTTCGGATCATCACTAGAGGATGAGATGCTCTCAATCTTATTAGGGACAGGAACAACTTCAGGTTGTGTAGCTATGGACGTGGTAAGGGCCGTAGCGACCACTCCGAGCGTTGTAAGAACCGATTCCTGCGTTGCCATTGCAGGTATTGTAGGCGGAAGTATATCGCCGGATGATCGATTAAGAACAGACAGGATGGCCAATGGTCGAGTGATGGAGGATGACATGATAAAAGAGTGTGATGAATTTGTAATGGGATAGGTCGTATATTTTTCCTTCTTTTAATGAGATACACGTAGTTTTGAGGACTTCATAGCGTACTAGCTCCGTTTTCGTTGTCTCGATTGGTAAAGCGTAGAATATGGCGGAATCAAAACATCATGAAGGCTTTCGAAAAAGAGTTCAACGTCGTGTGCTGTAAGACTTCACACGTAATTTTTTAAAAAAGCTCAGCAAGAGAAAAGAAGGAAAATAAAAGGAGGGTTAGGGCAAAGACAGTCATAAATGAACGTCATCGAAACCCAGACCAACCAAGGTTTAGTGACGACTTTCTTTAGCACCCGCTGTCATTTCTTAGGTCCCTGAAAACCCTGATGTTTTTAACATGTGCCTTACCTTAATTGGCTTAATTCATAAAGCCGGACAGGACCTGTATGTCTAGCTTGCAAAACGAACTGGGATAGCGTTAACTACTTCACTTGAGAACCACCCCATATTCAACCAGCCAAGCCCAAGATGGAGATCAAAAACATCAAAAAGTTGATAAACTTGAGCCAATCTGTAAAATCATCAAAATAGATCACATCTTGCATCGAAAAAAGGGTTGTATCGGCATTAACCACTTCGCTTGATAGACGAGGCTCTTTATTTAAAATCTATCACGCATGTACTAGAAATCAAAAACAAGACTGTAACGGTGTGATAAACCTTTGAGCCAATCTAGAAACTTATCAAGACGGTTCACATCTTTGTTACTCACTCGTAGAAACTCCCAAAAAAACTAATACTTTCAAATATTATAAGTATATCACTAGAGCATACATCACATTAGATGAAAGGACGTAAGCGAGCAATAGTTCATGAGAAAAGCATTGCGTTTAGCACCGCCAACTCCTCCCCATGAATCATTCTAATCATCAACATCCTTGTGAAGAATATATGTAGCAGATCAATAAAAGAAAACAGCCACTATCCCACGACCGACATGCGGTAAAGGTAGCGGTAGAACCTCGATCTGCCTCGGAAATGCCTCCACGCATCCAGCCCCGTGGGGCAAAAGATGTAGGTCCCAGCACTGCCGCCTCGCTGAAATCTCAAAAAAACGCGTCGTGAGAGCGCCTGAGAATGGAGGTTGAATATATCGCATGGAATACAGAGCTTCAAGGATTGGTCTCGCCTTGTACTCCACCTTGCCTTGCGAATGGGTTTTCCCCATCAGGAAGGAGAAAAACTCTTTAATGAAAATGATGGGATAATCGGAGAGGTTCTGACCTTTCTTGCGGAAACAGACATTGAGGGTAAATGGTGGTAGTGAAAATATTTTTGGGGGTATCTTTCATACAGTACTTCTAGGTGCGGTTCTTTAAGCTCCTTAGCGCTGAAAGATCTTTCTCTTTGTCCCATTCCCATTTTCCATCCTGGTCAACGCCTGTTCGATGCCCATAACATCCAATTCTCCTATATTAGTAGTTTTCTCAACCAGCGCCATTCTATTTCCCGTCAGCTCAATGGGCTGCGTCCGACCCTGCTTCCCTGCTGATAAAATAGTCAATCGATGCTCGCCAATGATCAGCACATCACTGGGTAGGCCTGTAACAGGCGCAGTTTTGGCAACTTGTGCAACACCCGAACAACGTTCGCCTTGAAGATCTACATTGTCAAGTTTGATTATACGGGCTCCCGTAGGGCCATTGAATATATCGCCTGATCCACCTGTTTTTCGAGCATAGGCACCCCAGTATTTCGCAAGACTGGGGATGATCGCGAATGTCTCACCGAGCCAAAACAAAACGGCCTCTTCAGTTGGATTGGTTGGTGATGATGATGGTACTTCAACAACAGATATCTGCCCACGCACCTGCCCACTCAATCCTTTGGCGCCGAAAGGCTCGATTGATTTCCGAGTTCCAGGAGTCATTGGTGCAAACTTAGAAGCAGCAATCTGTGGGGGTCCTGAGTGGCCAGATTTTACTGCACCATCAATAAATCCTGTTAGGCTATATTCTGAGGTTGATCCGCCTTTAATTCCTTGACGGCCTAGAAGTCCTTGAGATGAGCCTGGGCCCACGCCCTCGATATCCCAGATAGCCCATTCTCCGTCGTTTAGTAGGATAATAATCGCTCTCCCACTAGATATCCACTGCGCATCTACCAGCGTTTTCCGGCCAAATCCTGCATGTGTCCCGATATTTGTTCGAGAGTCATTTTTGCTTTTTGGAAAGCCAGCATAGAGAGATAGAAGCCACGTTCCATGTTCTAATGCACTGCTCTCGACTTCTTCCACAGTCTTCGTCAATAATTTGTAGTCATAAATTCGACACACTCCAGTGGACTCTGCGGCCAACAAGTGGCTGGCATGATGTCTCAAAGCAGGATTAAAGGAGATAGATGTTGCAGGCGAAGCCAAATAGGACGATTGGAAGGGTTCGTATTGCGGTTGCTGAGAGTTCATGGGGATTCGGAAAAATAATAACCTCCCAGTTACTTCTCGGGAATGTGATGCCACAACAACATGCGGGGTGCCCGTAGCGTCGACCGTCATTGAAACCCCGTCTGATGGCTTCTGATGTCCATTAAGCAGCATGATTGTTTCACCCCATGTCCCCTTCCCGGCATTCGCAGTCGTGAAGTCGGATCGAAGCTCAGGTCGATCCTTACTCGCGGGCGAAGGAGGTATAAGTGGTACCGTGACGAGCCGCAGAGAGTTGTCAGCACAAGCTGCCGTAAAAACAATTCTCTGTCTTAAAAGATCCAACCCTCGCGAAGATGATGCATCTGCCCTCAATATAGAAGTCGGTAGTACTGCTAGGTGTAGAGCGTCTGTTCCAAAGCACAAATCCAGCGTTTGTAAAATGCCAGGGTAAGGCCGCGATGGATCCAGTTCCTCCTCCTCGTCCTCAAATTCCGGATTGTCTTCGTACGGTTTTGAAGTTTCGCCTTCATCGTCTGAATCCAAGGAAATCACTGCGCTCCCCGCCCCATTTGCCCTTTTAGGAGCAGCGGGGACAGATGGACGCTTGAATGGCCTCCCACCCCGCCAGACAATCTTTACACCATTTTCGTGACCGTAGAGAATAATGGTGGAACCATTTGGGGATGGTATCGGGTATGCCGTTGCGGAATGTATCCTGTGGGGCAACTCGTAGCTGTTCCCAGGGAGTATTAGCAATGTGGTTTAATGAAGCAGAGATGAGGGAGATGAGGGTTACCTCAGTTGAGTGTTTTGAGAGCTCTTTAGGATTCTTGGTTGAGACAGATTGCCTGCCATCTTGAAATCAACCTTTGCCTTTTCAATCTGGGCAGAGCAAATGGCCCGAATCTCATAGAGTTCAGATCAGATTAGGTCGAGTCGACTTGTCTTGACTTTTTGGTAACTTTTGGTAACTTTTGGTAGTCGTGCAACAAAAGCCGCTTAGAGCTGCGCGCGTGAAGTCTAGTCGCGTTTGCGACTTCCTTGGGAGCTTCCAGTCGGTTAATTCTCGGTTAAACGCGAACCGATAAATATACCTACTCTACTCTCTCCATCTCATTGCCTTTTCCTTTTCCTCTCTTCTTCTTCATCTTCTTTTTCTATCCTATTCCCATTTTCTTTACACAATATCCTCAACCCCTAGCAGCAACCAAGCTATCCAACAAGCACCGATACTACTCCCTTCCTGTTTTATTTCATGTTTATCGACATCTCCTTCATTTTCTCTATCCACTCTTCTTGTCTTTACCGCTACCTTACTTAGGGATCCCTCCCTTGGCCGTTCGAAGTAACTCGACGCCGTGGCCATTGCCAGTTTTGAAGCAATGCTCCGTACGAATGACAGTACAGTATCTTCAGTGTGCGCCACAATATGGTCCCACGACGCCACGATGCCATCCTGTCTGGGAGCTCACTTCGCAATAGACCATCGGGCCGGGTGACGGGTAAGCGGCACCAGCTCCGCTTTGGCTTGTCAAAACCGCAACCCCTACCTACGGTCACAGTCACTAACATTATTCTCAAAAACAACTCTCCTATCTTTCACTGGCTCTCTTGGGTCAATAACAGAGATCGGCCAGGCCCCTGTCACACCGCCATTTAAATATTCTTCGCCGCCGCTCTACCGCTGCAAAATTATGGCCTTGGATAAATGGCCTCCAAATTGGCAGTGGATTAGATAGTATGCAGTGGATAGCATGCAGACTGCAAATCATAAGGTGGCACGATCTGAGGACAGTTATAATTTTGATCTTTATCCTTGTGCAGATGTCTATAGCTGTGGCGCCGTCGAAAATCCCATCGCGATGGCATCAAAATTGGTCCGCGCCTTTCCTTAAACAAACTTCGCGCGGAATATGTGCCGCTGCACACAAGTCTGTAAGTGGGGTGTCATTTCTTTCCAATGCCATGTATCCATTTATACCGTCTCTTTCGCCATTCTTCATATTCTTACAAATCCAAGGTTATAGTGGTCTTCCACACAAGTAATTCTCATCAGCTTCATCTTCTTCACCCTCCTTTTTCTTGTATAATATCATAATATTCATCTACCATTCCTTTATTATTATCCAAAAGATCCCATATTTTGATCGGCGCCCTGGTCTGCGAGTGCCTCGGGGAGGATTTTCTACGAAGATATAAGACCCTGTTCCCACTTTCCATACTTCAACCCCGACTTCCAATCGTCCCTCGAATCCATCAAGATGGCCGAACTAGGCGATCCCGAAAAAGATAAATTTTCAGGTTCCAATTCCTCGGCACATCGAACACCAGATTCAATGGAGGAAGAGCTTGAGAAAGATGACCAAACTATTGCCTCTTCGCCCGCACCCATATCTCATTCGAATTCTTCGCACGATAGCATCAATTCAGACCCCCTCTCACCTCTTGAACGTGCCTTAACAGTAGACCAGGAAACGGATGCAGAACATATGGCCCGACCCGCACTTACATATACGAAAACTGGAGCATCAATCGCAACAAATGGGTCACGAATACCCACTTTTGAAGTTGATTTCGTCGTTGAAGACCCTGATGATCCTCGCAATTGGCCATTGTGGTATCGCTCGCTGGTAATAGGCTGTGTGAGCTATTCAACATGGACCGTTGTTGTATATTCTACCAGTTATACAAGCTCTATGCCAGGCATGATGAAGGAATTCAATGTGAAGAGTGAGCCATTGGCCACTCTGGGTGTCACGACGTATCTACTGGGGTTAGCATCGGGGAGTTTGATATTAGCACCTTTAAGTGAGATGTACGGAAGGAGACCAGTATATATAGGAAGTCTTGTATTTTTTTGTCTGATGGTTCTACCATGTGCCCTAGCGACATCCTTGTCCGAGGTACTCGTCGTTCGATTTTTCGGGTACGTTTAATCGCGTATATTCTTGAACTTCCACTGAACATGTGCTGTAGTGCTGTTGCTGGTTCGGCGATGATTGCAAACGCCCCAGGCACGGTTTCTGATATCGTCACTGAAAACTATCGTGCTCTGGCCTTCAGTATTTGGAGTATTGGACCTATGAATGGTCCCGTTTTTGGTCCTATCATAGGAGGTTTCACAGCAGAGTATCTTGGCTGGCGCTGGACCAACTGGCTTGTTTTGATATTCGGTGGTACAAGCCTAATCCTACTAGCTTCAATGCAGGAAACCTACTCTCCGGTCGTATTGCAGAAGAAAGCGGCCAAAATGAGGAAAGAGACTGGGGATGAGAGATGGTGGTGTCGCTACGATCAGCGTCTAGATCGTAAGTTCATGATGGGCAGATTCGGTTTTGAATTCTAACACTTTTAGTTTTACATCTCCTCAAGATTAATCTGTCAAGACCTTTTGTTCTGTCCTTCACTGAGCCTATATTATGGTTTTGGAACGTTTATATTGCGGTATGTGTAGTATCTCCACCACGGTCTTCGGAATATTTGTGGGATGCAGGGATGGATAGGGCTGACATCCAAGACTTAGATAATTTATGGGATTTTATACCTATGTTTTGTGGCCTATCCATTGATATATACTGGATTGCGAGGTTGGTCTCAAGGAATCACCGGGCTTGCATTTGTCGGAATTGGAGCCGGCACCATGATAGCTATTATCACTGAACCGCTGGCGAGAAGAATGGTCAACGCGCACAAAAAGGATCCAAAAACTGGCCGCGTCTATCCAGAAGCATCTATATCCCTCGTTTGTATTGCGGCTTGTCTCTGCCCCATTGGACAACTCTGGTTTTCTTGGACGTCGGTCCCCATCACCATTCACTGGATATGGCCTATTTTAGCGGGTCTTCCATTTGGAGCTGGGAATTGTATCGTTTTTATATACGCATCGAATTACCTTGCCGGATCCTATGGTATTTATGCTGCTTCAGCATTGGCCGGAAATGCAGTGATTCGGTCCATTGTTGGTGGCACTTTACCCTTGGCCGGACCTGCGATGTATTCGAAATTGACGCCACAGTGGGCAGGAACATTGTTAGGTCTCGTACAAGTGATTATGATTCCTATCCCTTTTGTGTTTTACAAGTGGGGAGACAAGATTCGAGCGAAGAGTCCTTTGATCAAGCAAATGAGAGAAGATCTGGAGAAGCGAGAATTGAAGTTGGAGGAGGCAAAGAAACGGAAGGAGAAGAAGGAAGCGAAGGATTTAGAGAAGGGAGGGGTGTCGGTGGTCAGCGGTGTTGAGGATCCAGAAAAGGCAGACGTGAACGGGATGGTTGAGCAAGTTGCGGCCGAAAAGTTATGAAATCGAGGATCATAAAAATAAATATGGTATAAGCATAGATAGAACGGAGTTTGGCGGTTTGCGAAAAATAATTCCCCTTGGGCTATAGTTAATAGATTTATAACAATATAATTATCCGATTAATGACAAGACCAAAATTAGCTGAGATTAAAGGGCAGGGGCAGGATGACAGGAGGATAGAGGTACAACCTGTCCTTCTACCTGTCCTTCTTGCCACGGTTTGATGTACGATTTATCTACCGTCCATGCCTAACTCGTAAAGTACTACTCACCACACCACACCATCATACGAAGGGCTGACGGATTTCTCACGTGTGCTGGCTTGGATCTGGGTCTGTCTGCCTGGGGGTGATGCAGCCTCAGCCACTCAGCCTTATCTGTGCAGCGCAGGCAAGCCGCCATACCGTACGGCACATTTGCAATTGCGGTGCAGAGTTTTCATTGCTGATGCGCCAGGACCAAGAAGGCAGAGAGATAGGAGTTGCCAAAGTCGGCGGGGACAGCCATCGCCATGGCCGTCCCTGATCCGATCCGCGACGTGGTGAAGACCAGGACGCTGTCCATCTCGGTCATCTGATAACTCATGCAAGTGAACGGGACTGTACTCGGTAGGACGGTAGGACGGTGACGGTGACGGTACAGTAATAACTGACCCCCCGGCCCCCCCGGCACCTGAATGAGTGCTTGGTACTAGCGCCCGCCTTAGCGAGGAGCCAAACACAAAAATACTTGAACCGTCAACGTTCGCGAATCCTCTCTTCTTCTTCTTCTCCTCCCACGTCCACGGTACCTAGCCAATCTGTTCCTACCGGTGTAGTCAATTTCCGCCCTCCTTCTTCTTCACCTGCGTTCTGTCTGCCCGCCCCCTCTTCTAGATCTGCTGCTTGGTTCTCGCTGTTGTTGTGGATCCCCCCGCCTGCATTTCTGTGAAATATAAAGGCGAGCCCCATACAAATACAAAGACAAAAAAAAGGACAAAGCTTCGCGCATCTCGAAAAGCCTTTCAACACACGCCCACAAAGGTCTCCCGTTTTTGAGACGCGACCCGCAACGCAATAAAGAAGACGACCGTACCGTCCAACCTGCACCCCGCATCTTCTGTGACTTTCAGTAGTCATGGCAGTTCCGACGCAGTTTGCATACCGAACACTGAAGGGGATTGGCATCGTGGATGCCGCGCCAGTTTACGAGCCTTTGCCTGGGTTTCAGAGACCGGAAGGCAACTCGCGCTGTTGCGTCTACTCACCGTGCGGCAGATACTTTGCCTGGGCCTCAAACGAAGGAGTGACCGTCATTGACGCCTCTGTCGGACACGTCATCACAACTCTCCCCACCCCGAACGTGTACGAATTGGGATTTTCCCCTCGTGGTTCATACATCATCACTTGGGAGCGACCGTCCAAGGACGAGGCCGGCGATGCTGTCAAGAACCTCAAAGTCTGGCGCACGGTCGAACAGGTGGCCGATGCGGCGGAGAAGCCAGTGGTGGGCCGGTTTGTGCAGAAGTCTCAGACGGGCTGGAATCTCCAATATACTGCCGACGAGCGGTACTGTGCTCGCGTCGTCACAAACGAGGTTCAGTTTTATGAGAGTGGTGACTTGGGCACCGTCTGGAACAAGCTGCGCGCCGAGGGTGTAATCGACTTTGCGATTTCGCCTGGCAACACCCACTCCATTGCTGTTTTTATACCAGAGCGCAAGGTATGTCGAGGGCTTCATGCTTGATTCTGAACAACACTGACAATATCTCTAGGGCATGCCAGCCGCAGTGAAAATTTTCAACGTTCCCCAATTCAATACCCCGGTCTCACAGAAGACGTTCTTCAAGGGTGACAAAGTTCAATTAAAATGGAACCAACTTGGCACAACCTTGATCGTTCTGGCACAAACCGAGGTTGACAAGACAGGTAAAAGTTATTATGGTGAGACTACACTATATGTGCTAAGTGCCAATGGTGGATTCGATTCCAGGATAACTCTGGACAAGGAAGGCCCTATTCATGATGTTTCATGGTCTCCTAATTCAAAGGAGTTTGGTGTTGTTTATGGGTACATGCCAGCAAAGACGACCATTTTCAATCAGCGAGCTGTTGCCACTTATACGTTTCCACTCGGCCCTCGAAATACCATCCTCTTCTCCCCAACTGGTCGTTTCGTCCTGGTCGCTGGTTTCGGCAATCTGGCTGGTCAGATGGATATCTATGATCTTGAGAAGGATTATAAGAAGATTTGCACGATCGAAGGTGGAAACCCTAGTGTTTGCGAGTGGAGCCCAGACAGCAAATACATCTTGACCGCAACCACAAGCCCCAGACTCCGTGTCGACAATGGAGTTCGTTTGTGGCACGTTGGAGGTGGGATCATGTACAATGAAGATATGGTAGAGTTGTACCATGTCGTTTGGAGACCGCAGTCATCTGATTCCTTCTCTCCTGGAGACTTGCTGAACCCAGTACCAACCCCTCACTCGTCGGCTCTGGCATACCTTACCACCGTGAAGACACCCTCAAAGCCAGCCGGTGCATATCGCCCTCCAGGAGCTCGAGGAACCTCCACGCCGTTGCACTTTAAGCGTGAGGATGAAGGCGGTGCTGCACATGTCGTCAGCAATGGGACATCATTGGTGGGATCGAATGGATTCGGCAAGCCAAGAAGACAAGTCCCAGGAGCCGAAACGGTAGATAATCTCCCACCTGGTGCGGCGCCTGCCAATGGCCCTGCTCCAGGAGCAGCTGAAGGGGATGAGAACCTGTCTAAAGCAGCATTGAAGAACAAGAAGAAGCGAGAAGCGAAGAAAGCGAAGGATGCGGAAGCCAAGGCAGCTGGATTGGCCCCAGCACCAGATGGACCAGCAGCTCGGGTAGAGAACCGAAGCCCAGAGCGTCGTGACCGACGAGACCATCAACGCAGCCGCTCCAAGGGCCAGCAAGACGTCCGTACTCCTTCCCAACAACGTCATCGAAGCAACACGTATCAAGCCCGACATAACGGTCACATCAATCACGCACCGCCGCCGAGCCAGGTAAACAATCTGACCATCAACCCTGGCCCACCACGCGTTCAAGATATGCCCGATCTTTCGGTCACGTCACCCGGAGGAGGAAGCCCGAATGCGAAGAAGTTGAGAGGATTACAAAAGAAGATCCGCGCCATCGAGGACCTCGAGATGCGACTCGCAGGCGGTGAGAAATTGGAAGATACTCAGATGAAGAAAATCGGTACCAAGGTCGCTGTACAGGCAGAACTGTCTTCCTTGGAGGCTGAGGGTTAGGTTGTTGTTACCAGGGAGAGAAGACTAAAAGTCCCAGAGTGGTTGAAGTGCGAATACAAATGCGGGCGTTGAAATTCATATGGGCGGTAGTCTTTTCTTTCGGTGTATGGAGAATGAAGATGAAAGTGTCATTGAATCGATGGAATGACAAATGAAATGAGATGGCCTCCCTTTTACTCTTCTTTTTTTTTTGTTGGATTCATTTGGATGGATGGGATTTTGTGTCCTTTTTTTGCATCACATCATGGGCGTCGCGGAGGGAGCATGTGGTTTTTTTTCGAACCTCCTCAAGAGAGTTTCTAAACTTTTTCCTCTGAACTGGCGAGGCAAAGAAAAGGAAACCATTTTCATTGCGTTGCCTCAGTCTCGTCTCTCCTTATCTTCTCTCCTTTTTCACGCACCCAAAAAAATATCACGAGGGGAAGGGGAAGTAGAATTCGAAATGGGAGGGGATATGGAGTTTTGTGCGTATGAAAGACTGAGAAGGAAGAAATTAAGAGAGAACAATGAACACAGAGAGAGGGATGTGACGGATGCATATGCGCATGTGCATGGAATAGATTCGGCATCGAATTCGATAGATTACACATTGAAAAATGAAAAAATACTCATGATTGACGACTATATACCTTCTTCCCTTCTGCCATGTGCTCCTCGGATTTTTTTGATTTTTTAAACAATTTAATCTGTGATCTGTTTTGATTTTTATATTCTTGCATTTCTCTCACTCTCTAGCTATAGCCGTGTAAATAAACAGAAGCATAATTCATAGGCATGAACGGTTCTCGTCATATCTCTGAAAGATAGGCGGAGAGATAAATTTTGTTAGGAAGGCTAGAAGGGTAGAAACTGCACTACAATCCATTTTGGGGCTTGAATAGATAGATAGAGGATCGAGGGCATTAAGAGAGGAGAAGCGAGGTATTAAACCGAGCCGTTATCCTACCGTTTACTTAACTATAGATAAAAATAATCTACTATATAGCCTGCAACTGTGCTCGCCTATGTTCTTTCTGTGCGTAGGATACTCGTTTCTCTTTTGTATTGTGCGTTGTGTTCTCTCTCCACGGCACCGCCATTCGGCCTTATCCTCGTCGCGTTTGTCGTTGTTGCTGTAGATTACGTTCTGGGCGAATGTACAACATCTACCTTACCTAGGCACCTACCTACCTACCTACCTACTATTTACCACCCTCCAACCCTTCCCCTACGCTTTTGCGCTTTCCGCGGGAGGTGACGTATCAGAGGTTGAGGACCACCCGGTATGGGGGATTTTTGTTAGGTGATACCGTTGCCCCTTTGAAGTTTTGATTCGGCTTTTGGTGAAATATTCGCTTTCCCCTTTCGGTGTATGTGTTTGTGTGTGTCCAGATCAGAAACTCTCCTCCTTGATTTATATCCTTCTCCTTTATCCTCCCTTTCCATCGTTTTCATGTCCTTATATCTCTTCTCTCGGCGTCGGCATAGTATAGCATCTCTTGTCTTGTCTCCTCTTTCTCTCTAATGGAACCTGTGATACGGTGAGACTAAAGTAAGAAAGGAGGCAGACTTCAGCCTCTTTTCCTGGACCATTGAAAATATGTGAAAGGTTCAAAACCCATTAATGTTCAATAAAGGACGAGAAAGAGCTAGGGATTATTGGAAAACCAAGATATTTGTCTTGAAGGAGAAACAAGTGAACAAAAAATAATGGGAGATCTGTCTGCTCTTGTGGTCTCAAAAGTTTTTTGGCTAAGGTTTGGTAACACAGTCGAGGACTTCTCCAGTAGTGATTTTGCTTTCTTGGGCACCCTTTTGACTCTTGGAGCCATTTTGGTAAAGTAACAGGAGAGAAAAATTTCCACTGGATAGAAGTTCTCTATCGAGGTAAGTGAGATTGCTTGGTTTTGTGTTTATGCATACAGTACCTTATGGGTGGAGCGTGTTAGACATTGTCGCATAGCGCAAAAAGAGCCTCAAGAGTGCAAGCGCATCATTTCACGAGGCTCTGAGAAGCTGAGTACAAAGTAGTGAGTCAGTACTGTGCTGAACCTCATCTCTAAAGGAAGTGGCTTGCGCTTTAAGGCCATTGACCTGTTATCTCGGACAGTTATGACTCGTGTGCCCAGCTGAGCGGGTCTCAAATCCGTTCGAAAGTTGAAATGCCAAGTGTGATTTTCACCCATTAAAAGTAATGCCAAGCTGGGACGAAACTGAACCCCACAAGGTGCCTTGATCAGTGCGAAAGTTCCCGGGTTAGTAGTAGGAGTGCTGTCGTGTGGTACAATACAGCAGCTCCCGCTGGGCGAGGCGATAAGGACGTCACATTTAATCATTTGCAGTATTTACTACAGTACACATTGGGGTACTTGGCCTTCCTTTTCCCAGACCCTGATTTGATGTGATAAGGAAAATTTTCCGAGTGTGTTGGTGGAGGAGGTGGTTGTATGGAGTGGATCGTGGTGTGCGGTGTGGTGTGTGCCCCTGCCGCGCGTCCTCATGATACAGCCTGACAAGGTGTTCATGGGGTAGAAGATAGAATACGAAAAGTCAAATTTCAAATTTCAAATTTCCAATTTCCAATAGGAAATTCGAAATAGAACCAGAACCAGAATCAGAATCAGAATCAGATCTAAATATAAACATAAAATCAAAATAATGTAAATCTCAATCTAGGTAGTTCTTTCTCCCACGTGTTGAGGTATGATGCGAGTATAAAACATGACAGCCTGCTTGTTGTTGTTTGCGACATATAGACGCATGTCGTTGATATTACATGTTATCTCTAATGGGAAAGATACCGGGAGAGATAACTCCCTAGTTGTGCGGATATATGCCTATGCAAGGCTGGTTTTTCCGGACCCCTTGAAAAATATGCCGTACCGTACATGTCCTGTACCGTTCACAATTAATCCACGCCTTTCCTCTTGCAGTCTTTCACAATTGAGAGCACCAAGATTACCGTGCGGAAGCATTGGAGAAAAATACAGGGATCAGCCTTCCGTTGTCGGTCTAAATACTTTACTCTACTTCCCTCTTTAGATGATTCTCGCATGAAGGGAATGATGGCGATATCTAACAGAACTTCGGCTCTAGTACAGTAATAATGTAGGGTATCAAGACTCTGTCATTTTATTCATGGAGAATATCTCCTATCCCATTTCCATGAGATAGCGCTACGCATCGATCGGTGGATCTTTCTGACAAACCGGCCGGGAAACAATATTCTGGAACATTGATTATTTATTTTATAATGCTAGACACATGGCCCAAATACCCTTTCTATAGTAACAGGAGAGGGCTGTAAGAGATCCTTGATCTTGATATGCGAATGCTTCAGCAAGATTGCCATATCACTGCGTCTATGGCTACGTAAGTACAGAAGTAGGTCCTGGGCAACAAGACAACAGACAGGACAAGACCGTACAGCAGAGTAGAGTGGTCGCGTGGCCTCTCTCACTGGCGCTTTCAGTCGCATCGTGTCGTATCGTTTAATATGGAGGCGTCGCCGGCCCAAATATACCTGGAACTCGATGATGTCGTTGCTGTTTCTTGGCGACGCAGCTATCGTCGACGGGTTCCCGGCTGTCCAGGGGGTTTCATATCAGAGTTCTGACTGTCTTCTTTTTCGTGCGCTCTGCTCAGAGCTAAAGCAAGGTCCGGGTCACTGTCCTGTCGTAATTGTACTGGTGCCGGAAAGTATTTTATCCTCCAGGATCCATTTTGGTCTCTTTCGCCGGATCAAATCTTCATTGGACCCCAACTGATTAAGTTCCGTAATCATTTGTGTACCAATACTGTAGTCAACATTATAATATAAAGTGGAATGACGACGCGCCGGTTTTCCCAGGCGCTTTCATATGTGGGATTGTGCATGCTTTGATTCAGGGGTGTGGCGCCACCCTGCCAACAACCCCCCGGCTCCCCTTTCCCCCCAAAAGCACGGTGGACAGAGAACAGTACAGTACGATACAATAATACTCTGTAAGAACCAAAAGGGGACTGAGAGAAAGAAGTGGGGAAAGGGTCTTGGACAATCTCTATCTCTTTTAAACTTTCGCGACTTTTCATGAAGATCTGTTTTCGCCGTCTCTCTCTCTCTAATTCTGCACATAGTCACTCCATAAATATTGCACGAGGGGGGAAAAACCATTGAAATTAGGAAAATCGGACATCCGTACGACTAATCTTCACTAGAGAAAATACAGCACCACGACTTAGATACTGTGCCGTACTGTATTGTAACTCAGCCGCGCGGGGGATCTTCAGAAACACTTGCATATAGGCCTTTTGGCTTTTCCTCCGTGCTCAGTTTTTCCGGCCACTGTATTCCGAACCGTGTTATCCTTTGGACTGAGCTGTAGCCGTGGTAACTGGCTTACTTACTTCCTGTGGATAAGACTCGAACAATACTGGCTGTCATGCTATAGTTGTATTTGTGGGTATCGTCCCTACTGTATTTCGGACAGTGTTACGTCTCTCAACTCGGAACTGGGCTTGGTGGCCGACGCCACTGCCGCTCATTGAGTCCCTGCGTGAAGTCTGTATAGTAGCATGGTAAGTAAGGGACCTTCTGATATTGCGGAACCAGTATGTTGTATAGCGCTGTTAGACATGTATAGCACGAAGTAGTAAGTCGGTGACGTTGGACGTTGTATGGGACGGTACTTGAATGTAGCGCAATAATACTAACTCGTACTGACTCGTACCTCGCACGGTTTCTCCGTATTGTCTCCCATGTCATATCTGCCATATCGACCATGTCTGCCATGCCATGTTGTGCCAGGCCCTGCACCCCACCCAGACTTCCCAAACCAAACCGACCCAACCCAAACCCAGAAACCAAGTAGTCCTGTATGCTCGGACGCCGGCCGAACACAATTCATGTCAAGTGCATGTGCTTATTGTACTGGCCGTGAGCGTCTGAGCTTTCCTAAAATCAGTTATAGCCAGTATGCTGTCTCTCTTGTGAGATTCCAGTGCGGAGAAATCTGTATCAGAACCGTACTGCCGTCGTGGCGCGTGAACTGAATGCTGCAACCACTTTGGCCATACGCCATCCTCACCCTCCGCGAAATAGCTCCGGGTTTCAGTGTCGGCCCATGCAATGTCAACAGATAGATTCTAGCAGATCTTTTTTTTTTTAAATTTATCCGGCCTCGCTACAGGGCGTTTCAATTGGAGACAAGGAGACGAATCTCCCACTTCCTTTTGCCAGCCAAGCGGATGGGCGTCTTAGCCTCACTCTGGGCAAGACTGGGCACGACACGGCAGGCTGACAAGCACCTTGGCAGCTGGGAACAACAATTGTACATGTATATATGACCTAGTGGTATCTGCACCACACCTCCTCAAGCCACAATCTTGCTTTCCCTTCTGTTCCCCCACCATATCATCCCGCTGTACTTGTGCACCGCAGCCCCTCTCTGCCTTTCCCGTCCATTGTGGCTTATATCTATCCCTCACCTGTTATCTGCTGAATCCTGCAAACCCGTTCAATATTTAACTCAAGTTGATTCTCTAGACCTGGCCGGTCTCGAGAGTCTACCACATTTTTTGTATGTTCGTTGGATGTACTAGATGAGTACACCCCCGTTGGCGAAGGGATCATGAGCGGCCGGCAGGAGAACGTCAAATGGGTAGATGTAAGTGGAATTTTAAATAATTTTGGTTTTGCGACCTTTTTCTTTTCCTTCTAAGCGCCCTACATATCGTCGGCACTGGAGTTCAACATTATTAACATATCAATGTTCTTAGGGCCTCCGTGGCATCGCTTCCCTTCTCGTGGTATTTACACATATAGCTCGCTCCTTCGATGAAAATGTCTTCAAGCCCACAGACCAAGAGGGGCTTCCTCCCAGAATAATACAATATCCATTTATTCGGATTTTATTTCAAGGCCGGATTGGAGTGACAATTTTTTCCCTCGTCACAGGTTACGTGTGCGCCCTCAAGCCGCTCCGTCAAATACGGTCCGGAAATCCAGGATCAGCGTTTCAGTCGGTTGCCAAAAGTGCTTTTCGACGAGTACCCAGATTGTTTCTTCCGGCGACAATAGCTACGACGATAGTATGGCTGCTTTGCCAGTTCGGGGTGTTCGAGATGGGGGTGCATCTCAATTGTTGGTGGATAAATGATACCTCGCCGAGGATGACTCCATATATTGGGCAGGCCATGAGAGCTTTAATATATAATATCATTACGACATGGACGGCGGAGTGGAATTTATATGACAAAAATCAGTGGACGCTACTTCCGCTGCTGAGAGGCAGCATGACTGTTTATATCTTTATTACCGCGACAGCACACTGCAAAACCCGATATAGGATGATGCTTGAATTGGCAGCGTTCGTTTACTACTATGTCAGCAATGAGTGTAAGTTTTTCTATCCAACCAGTCGACCTCAATACTGACATTTTCCAGCCGCTTTCGGAATGCAAATGTTCTTTGGAGTCTTCTTGGCCGACCTAGCTCAGCACCCAGCGCACATCTCATGGTGTGCAGCGCGGAAATGGCCTTCCCGATTCCTGAGTCCGTTTCTCATTATCGTCGGCCTCTATTGCGCCTCTTATCCCGAACAGGAGGTTCAATGGGTCACCTGGTCGAGACTGATGGGCAACGCATCTGTGTACATGTTTCCGGCCAACTGTGAAACGCCGCGCTACTACTCGGGCATTGGGCTCATCTTCATCGCGCTGGGAATTCATTTTTCCAATGAGGCCAAGAACGTACTCTCCAACAAACACCTGCTCTGGTTCGGCAAGAATTCCTTCGCCGTCTACCTCCTGCACGGCCCGATGATGCGTACCGTCTTGTTGTGGATGTTATTCGGCACACAGCTGCCAGCGGACCTCCAGCTTCACGACGAGGAGTTGAGGCGCTATATAGACCTGGCGAGTGTTCGCGGCACCTGGAAGTTTTACTTCTGGCTCCCGATCTGGTTCGTAGTCCTCTACGGCGTCGCGAATCTCTGGACCAAATTCGTCGATCCCTGGTGTGCCCGCCTGACAGAGAAGTTCGCCACGTATGTTTTTGAGGAACAGCCCGATCAGCAGAGTTCAGAGAAGAGATTACTACCGCAATGATATTCATGAGAAATCTCATCCGAGATACTCCCTTTCCGGATGTACCGATTTGACACCCTCCAGCCTATATCCATATATTTATATTCCGAGAACATAGGACGGAACGATCTGGTGGCTTGTCGACCGTATATATATATATGTATATACATACCTTCCGAGAACATAGGGGCAGGACTCAGCAACATTGCAAAAGTTTGAAATTAATGAGAGATGAGAAATGCGAGATGTAATGGAATGAACGGGATAGAAGCATACCAACTGGCGCAACGGAGTCCGAGGAAATCTGAGCATTTATATATCATCCTTTTTTTGATCCCCCAGGCAGTGCATGCGGGATCGAAACCAGCTATGAAATGGAGTTGAAGACAAGCCGAAATGAGCATTGTTTATGACGGGTCCTGCTTTTTTGGATCTTTTTTATCTTGTTATCTGCATATAATGTGACGTAGTGAGAGAGAGCAGGCATTGTTGGTTGTGTATGTATATACCTGTCACGTCACGTCTCATCTAATATACCCAATTTGTTATGATTTATAACCCTTATTAAGATTTTTTTTTTCTTAATATAATTTAAAACCGAAGTCGGATCCAAATTCTTTCCTCATCCCTTCTTCTCTTTCACCGTTTTGCTATATATTTTTCCCACTGGGCGATTTCTAGGGGCCAAGCTCGTTTAGGTTTGGCGAATGCCGCTTTTCATCGTATTATTGGTCAACCACCAAAAGCGCGTATTCAACCAATGATCGGGCCAGGCATTGCATACGCCCATCAACCTCCCATTGTGAGGCTGCGGAGCTGAAGGATTCGACTTTTTTGCTGCTCAAATCGAACCCACTATCTACCTTTTCTTTCTATTATCTTCATTTCTCTAAAATCTCACATAATTGAAGACTATGAGATGGACTGGCATTAGTTTTAGTGGACTCTTGCAGGAGTGGCCTGATTGCTATCCCAGCCTTGTTAAAGTTTAGCCCAACTTCCCCGTCCTCATGCTCCTTGAAAACGGAATCCGACTACAGATCAGTCCTACACTACCGAAGGCTACCAAGCCCCTGTAAAAACCGATCGCTTTGTCCACTTGCCATTCTCTTATCACAGTCTAGTGCAAGACGATGCACCCAAGATATCGGACTTGGAGGGTGAGAGGGATACCAAGGCATTTCGATGAAGAGAGATTACTTAAAGCCTTGAAAAGCCACCCGGAACTGGCCATATCAATCGATCCGTCTATCATTTGTGATATTGACAACACGACTGATATAGACAATAATGGCGCCGTTATCAGGACCCTAGCCGCCGACACTCGACCTCAGTGGCAGGTTGCAACGATAGTATTTCAGAAAGTTCCCTCACGCTTAGAAGGGCTTGGGGCAGGTAAGGAGTTGGTGATTGAGGTTTCTGTCGGCCGTGAAGCTCAATCTATTGATTCGCACAAGATCGTCATTGACGAGCACTTTATTGGCCTCACTATTCTATCCTCACCATCGGGAAGTGATGAGAACGTCGATATCCTTGCCGTGTCCGGCTTGGGCAGCCATGGTTATGGATCTTTTCTTCATAAAGAGGATGGTCATATGTGGTTAAGTGACTCCTTGCCTAAGGACTTACCTTCGGCCAGAGTGATGATTTATGGATATGAAACAGGTTTACAAGGCAATGAAAGTTTCCAGAACATGGATAATCTTGCGGCCTCACTCCAATTCACGCTTACCAACTTGTTATCATCCAAACGCAAAAATATAATTCTGATTGGCCACAGTCTCGGTGGCCTTGTGGTTAAAGGAGCTTTAATCCGGATGGCGGAATCAGAAGAAAGCATTGGTTTACTCGCCTTTATAACTGGGGCTTTATTTTTTGGTGTGCCAAATGATGGAATGGATATCGAATCTCTGATTCCTATGGTGAATGACCAGCCGAATAGGTTTCTTCTCGAGACATTGAACCGAGTGAACTCTCAGGTCTTAATGACGCAAAAAAAAAGCTTTTCTCAAGTTTTACAGCTGGAAAAACTAGAAATATATTGTTTCTTTGAGACCAAAATGTCCCCAACGGCAAAACAGGTATCTCTCACTTCAAATTCAGTGATACTCTTAACTATTTGAAGCTAATTTTCTGATGTTTAGGACTCCAAGGGTCAATATAAGAGGATCGGAACTCCCCAATGTCTTGTAACGTCAATTTCAGCTACAAGCTGCATGCCAGAATATTGTTCTTCAGATCATGCCATTGCGATGAACCGAACTCATTCAGAACTTGTTAAGCTTCGATATCACGACCCCGATTATGACCTAGTATTATACCCCATAAGACAGCTATATTCTCGAATGGATGAACTCAATTTGAGCTCTAGAGACGTACTTAAAAGGGTTCTAACGCAGGAGGAGCAGGGTAAGGCACTCTCAAATCAAACTCTACTGTTATTTATAATACCTTAGACTTCATGAAATCAATTTTTGAGGCAGCGGAGAGCTATGAAGAGAACGAATGGGGAGTTCCAGACCCTGTTCAAGGTACTTGTACCTGGATATTACACGACCAATCGTTCAAGAAATGGGATGAAGCCGAATCGTCATTCCTCTGGGTGGCAGCAGATCCAGGCTATGGCAAATCAGTTCTTTCAAAGTTCATTATACAAACTTTGAAGAGCAAATATCCAGAAGATATAGTTTGCCGATTTTTCTTCAGCAAAGGAGATAAAAGCAGAAGTTCCAACAAACCGACCTCGGCACTGTGCCTCTTCTTCACCAAGTATTCGAGTCTGATCAAACCCTTATTCAACGAGCAACTCCGATATTTGCAACAAGAGGTCGTTTACTGGCTAAAAATCCTGAAACGCTTTGGAACATATTGCTCGATGTTGCTTCAGAACTTGTGTCTCGTCGAAGATCTTCAAACATCATCTGCATTATAGATGGAATGGATGAATGCGAACCTATACCACGGAAGCAATTTCTAGGCTTGATGCGAAAATGCTTTGAAGACTCTGAGAATCAAAATAAAATTAAGCTCAAAGTTCTTGTCACTAGCAGACCATATCCAGATATAGAGGGACTCCTTTGGAGCCTACCGAACATCCGTCTCATGGACAACGGTCATATCCAGGAGGATGTTCGCAAAGTGATCACTGCGAATTTGGACAAACTTGGTGAATCTGCAAATATTCCAGAAGAACTAGTCCAACTGATCAAGGAAGAGCTTTTTCGACGTTCGGATCAAACATTCCTTTGGGTGCATTTGGTCATCAAAACTTTGGAGGATAGCAGCTCACTAAGTAAACCGACAGTTCAGAGGGTTCTTAGCACAGTTCCAGACGGTCTCGATAATTTCTATGAGAGGGCAGTTAAAACTATGAGACCCACTGACTCGGAAGACGCCAGAAAGATTCTTCAAATGGTTCTGGTAGCCAGACGGCCTCTCTCCCTAGATGAGCTCAATGTTGCACTTCGAATTGCGCCCGAGCATAAAGCGTTAAGAGATATAGAGCAAGAGCCTCAGATGGAGCGCCTGGTGCGGAAATGCTGTAATGTTCTTGTCCGTATTATATCCTCTAAGGTGTTCTTGGTTCACGAAACAGCGAGAGCATTTCTTCTCAAGAAGCGCAATCATGAAAATTGCTCCAGTTGGAATTATTCCTTTAATATCAATGAATCTCAGGCTCTATTAGCTAGGAGCACCATGTTGTTGCTTCTACTCCCGGAATTTATCGAAGCTATTACTAAAAGAAAGAAATGGCGGCAGGAAACTTTGTATTCGAATTCGATCAAGCGAATCAACAAATACGACTCCTTAGAGAAAATTCCCGAAATGACTATCGATGCATGGGCTCCAAATTCCATCGCAGGAATTAAAGCTGCAAATAGTTCTTGGTTTCAGTGGCTAGCATTCATACGTGTTTCAGAGCTACAGATACCTTTAGAACAGAAGGTGCCAAGATTTGCCTTGAACGCTAATCAGGACATGCCCCCTTTGTTTAAGTTATTTGATTTCCCTCTCTTTTCATATGCCGTTTATAATTGGTATGATCATGCGAAACATTGTTCGAGATCGCTCTCCGAGTCAACTGATCAAAAACTTCGGACACTTATCCTTCGATTATGCAACTCAACCGAACCTTCTTTCGCTCTTTGGATATACCCGGCCATATATAAGAAGCCCTTCTTTACTCCTCTGCAATGGGCCGCGGAGCAATCCAATGCTATTCTTCTCGAAGGGCTCTTAGAAAGCAAGTGGTTCAGAGTCGAGGACTCTTTTCGCGATACTTTCCTGGCAATAAGAAAGAAAATCCTCTGTTTATGGCCGCTAGGCTCGGAAAAATATCTCTCCGATGATATTGTCAGGTCCTTAGTTCTACCTTCAGATTCTCAGACATATGAGAAGTACCCTTGGATTCATTATACACCGCTGGATATTGCTTCTGATAAAGGGAACAAAGAAATAATTGAATTCCTTATCCAGCAGGAGCTGGAGAGCTTACGGAAGAAAGAGGATGGTTGGGCGCCGTACCTTGCTGCCAAAGCCAATAATCCCTCCGTAATAGAACTACTAGCAAAACATGGCGCCAATATCAACGCTCTTGGCCCCAACGGCAGTACACCTCTTATCGAAGCTATTTTTTATAACAATTATGCGGCCGCCCACGCTCTAATAGGATTAGGTGCAGATGTATCCATTATCAGAACACCGGGAAGGAATTCTTTAAACGAGTGGATATGTGCTTGGTATCCACCCAGTTACGTTAACGCCGTGGAATTCGCTATTGATAGTGGTAATATCCAAAATATAAAGCTCATAGTTACATACCTTCGAGGGCTTGAAAGCAAAAGGGACAGTGCATCTGTTCTAGCAGCTTTGGGAAGAGTTTCTAAACTTAAAGAGTGTTTTAAAAATGATCAAATTGCTATTTTCATAATACAAAACGCTGTTGGTGTTCGAAATAAGCTGTATGAGGCGTCAGATACGTTCTTGGCCGAACTGCTATATCGTGCAGTCCGTCGTGGTCAAAAGGCCGATATTGTATTTCTACTCCGAAACTGCAGCTATACATCAAAATCTCTGGGAGTAGCACTGATACCTGCAATCCAGCAGAGTAATACCATTATTATGAAATTGCTAATTGATAATGGGGCCGATCCGTGGGAAGTCGATTCCAAAGCACACGAGGGGGAATCTGTCTTCGATGAGGCTTTAAAGGTAAAAACTCTCTCTAATTTATTGATCTGGGGAGAAGGGAAGTTTTGGGGGAGAGGATTCGACGTAAATAGGATTGATAAAATGGGACGGACTTTACTACACTGGGCAGCGTACCACCACGACATAGATATGGCCCAGGTGCTTCTCTCCTCTAACGCAAATATTCACATAACGGATGGCATGGGAATGACAGTGCTACACATGTGCCAGTAAAGGACCGGCGACAGAAGGCGGACTTGAGATGGTGCAAAAATTGGTCTACGAAGGGGCAAATATAGAAGCATTGGACCAAGCCGGATGTATGGCGTTAGACTATGCACTTAGGTATAATGACGGTGTCATGCTAGTCAACCAGCCACCTCTAGCTGCTTTTCTCCAACAGTTAAATAAGCAAGGTATACAAAAAATGGATGCAGAGAGTATCCGCGCTGCGTGGGAGCAGACACAGTCCAACCCTACTCCACAAAAGACCGAGAGGGACGAGGGTGACGACTTCTGGATGCAACATTCTGATGATGAATCAGAGGAAAATCTAAGCATAAGTAGTAACGAGTAGATTATAGCAAGTTTAATTAACTAATTTGAATAAAACTCTTCCAAGCTTGCAAGATCTACCGAACCGGGTAGAATTGATAGTCATTCCGCTGTATCTCTAGTAACTATATTAGATATTTTGCAAGAATACCTTATTCTTTGGCGGAATAACGATTCGCAAATCGTTAGCTTTCATCTTAGATATAGTAATCCACTATATTTCGAGATTTTCATTTCGTTTGGGATCCTTCGTCAGCTGGAAGGAGGATCCTAAAAATTATTGACGAAGTTACTAGAACTAATTGAATCTACGGTTATCTACTAGAATAGAACACTTTTCCAGATTATTACTAAAGTAGGACACGTTCCTTAGAAAGAAAAATTCCACCTAGAGTCACATAATCCAGCACCACATTCCAAATATTAATTGCTTCAGATTGTTAAGTATTGCTACGCCGTCACCTTCTAATATAAGATCTATTAAAATTACGCAAGAATCAACACTAGCCTGTCTCCGGAGGGCAGGAAAGAGAACCAAGAAAGCAGTGGAAATAGATGAGTTAGAGCTTCTAAGTATACTTTATTGAGGAAAGTATTAAGGGAGAGGTTAAGTGACATAGAATAGAACAAGAATTAAGATTAGAAATGTCCTGTATAGTACTGTACAATTATAATTAGAATAGAGTTATTTAGTGTATTAGGTACTTGATAATTATCGTGAAGAATAGTAAATATACAGCATTATTTCTTAAAAACTTTTCTAACGTGATCTATTTTAGTAATAATCTGAAAAAGTGATCTATTCTAGTAAATAACCGTTGAATCTATTCACAAGATTGAAAATAAAGGTTCTTAAGTTGTGTTACCATTGCAGAATCTAACAGTAGAGACGCTCCGTTTATGCTTAGCTTACGTTCTATTATTGCGTTACTGAGCAACTGCCTCCCGTGACAAAGGGCTAAGTGCTACTACTGATATCCCGGACTTTCTAGTGCCAATAAATAACAATATTGTACTTGTCACCCGCTCTGTTGTAAAGACCGCTAGAGCATACGAAGTGCTTCTCTAAGGCTAGAATGCCGATTTCGAAGGGCGCATGGGCATCCACGTGATCCGAGCTCTCACCTGTTGGATTTTCGTGGGGCAGTCACATTTCTCAGCCTGTCAGCCTCGTCATAAAAACCGCGACGCGTTTGACGAGGAAACCGTCAACTGCACCGTTGAAGAACATCCACACCAATCTCTCTACTCCTCTCTCAGCATTGAACGCGGAACTCACATCCCAAGACATGTCAATCTTCGCGCGTCGATGATACGTATCTATGCTCCTGAGAAATGGCTTCGGTCACTTCGCTAGGCTTGCACCAGCCTACAGGACTTCAATGTGCAATTCAAGAGCGCCTTCTCCCCCCAGATCCGCCCAGCACCTCGTACGAATGGCTCAACCGCTCTAGCCTGGGTATAAATTCCATCTCCGACGAAGACGAGCTGTTGGTCACTCCACAGTGTGTTATATGGTCTCGCGGAGGAGTCTTCCGGAAGAGCTTTAGGTTTGATCTGGAGAAGGAAGAGGTCACGCAGGCGTTATTCACGACATTTCCGAGCGTGGGACCTCTTGCTACGAAAGATGGAAGCTTGCCGCAGAAGAAGAGGAATTCGAATCATAGAGAGACCGCGATTGTAGTCTTTCTAAAAACTCAGGCGCATGTTTATTTCTTGACTGGCACGAGCCATGTTATACACCTGCCGTTCGAGGTCGAGTCCGCGATTGCTTCGCCGAATGGCCTCATCATACAACGAAAGCTGCGGGTTGATAACCTTGTGCCAGCGTCCCTCAAGTTCCCGCGAGCGCCTCCGAATTCCTTCATATCTTCCCAGCCGCAGCCGTGGTCGGCAGCAAGCTCACAACAATCAACCTTCTCGATTGCCGACCTTGGAGGGCCACAGCCAATGCCCATGCCATTTCTGACTATGAAGGATTATTGGGACCCGCCATCTTTGAAAAACGATGCAAATTGGCCTCGTCTCTTTTCCTTGTCGGACCCTCTCGCCGAAATGGGATTGGTTGTTGCGCAGCCTTCCAGCTCTGATAGTCGTGGTCATAGGAGGAGTTCTACAAAACTATCATCAATGGATACGGCAGAAGAGATACTTCATGTATCGTCTCGAAATGATTTCTCACCAGACGGCAGCAAGCATCCCCTCGTTCTTGCTTTGACCTTGAACAAAGAAACGAGCATGTACACTGTATGGAAGTTTACATATGTTGGGGAAGAGGCTATTCGTGGCTCCAAGAAACGGGTTACAAGCGGCACTATGTCTCGTCGGAGAAGTTCTTTCGTACCCGGATCGGCAACTGGAGCTACAACACCGATTGCAAACAGCCAACATACCTTCAGAGAGAGCATGGGTGGCCACCAGCATGAACTGAGATCGAAAAAGAAGCCCAAACAGGATGAGTCTCGAGATGAAGTTGCTGACTTTGTATCTTCGCTGGATCCGGATTTCGAGAATACTGCCATTCCGAGAAGAAAGTCTCGACGGGTCAGCTCCATGCTTGCAAGGGCAGACTTATCCGCTTCCCATGAACGATCTGCTTTTTCTGATTTCCAAGCAGCCCATTCACATATACCTACTAGACGAGGCGAGTCTCTAGGCAGCCAACAAGCAAGAACAAGCCTTGGAGGGATTACCGGAGCGAATGGACAGAGTTTCTCTCAGCCTTCCCAGTTTATTCATAGTGTTAGTAGTCATTTTGAGGCACCAGTCGATGATCTCCTGGAAGAGCTCCGTGCCGGTGGGGACTTTGAAGGTTTCCACAATATGGGCCTTGATGATGCCGAATTTGACACTTTCAAACAAGAAGTCATCTTAACCAAAGTGTGCCAGGTTCCAGCCGAGCATAGCAACGTTCGTTATTCTAGTCAGCATTTACCTGCTGCAAATCAGTGTAGAATTTTCACGCTCACTGCACCACCTTCTGCAGCCGATGATAAACAAGGACACACGATCGTTATTTGCATCCTAGACCCTGATGAGAAGAAGCTACTAGTCTTGACTCTGTATTTGAAAGCTCACAAGGCAGATCTTGACCTTCATCTTGGCAATAACAACGGTGCAAAGTCGGAGAGAGATGTAACAGTCGTGACCCTAGGTCCTGTAATGAGAGCCAAAAGTGTGATCGATGCTTGCAGGATTGATGATGGCCAGATCTCCCGTATCCTTCTCCTAACTGAAACCCCGGATGGGTATGGAGAATTAAGTCTACAAGCTCCTTGGAGCGTGCGAATGAGGGTCCCTCTTCCTAGCAAGTTCACTATTAAGAATATCCGAAGCTTAAGTCATGATTTGACGTCCCGTAGTAGACGTGAGGGTGGGCTCAAACGAGTTTTTAGTCAAGGACCTCGGGCCCTTCGTGGATTACGAAATTCTAGACCTCGAGGGGTTGTAGATCTCGTAGATGACGAAGGGAAAATGCATCAGCTTGAGGTGGTGATGGAACCACGAAATACTCATGTTCGTCGCATACTCGAAGTATGCACGGCTGTCCTTCCGGGCCAAAGAGGAGGGGAAGAAGTCTTAGTAGGCTGGTGGAATGTTATGCAGTGGCTTCGACTGGAATCCATACAAGCGGAGGATATCGAGTGGACTGCGGTTGTCATTACGCTATTTGCCATGGTTATCAGTTTGAGCAATAACTCGAAAACATCCGGACAAATTCACGTTAAGCGGAAGTCCAGAACAAGTTTCTTAAGGTCAAGCAGTGGCGCCCAGTTTGACCTAGGGAGCTGGGAAGTTATGCAAGAGCAAGCGGCGTACAATGGAAATCCAGTACCGTATTGGGCAGAGAATTCTGGCTGGAAATGGCTTGTCGACACCGATTCAATTGCGCTGGACAAGGAATCGGAATCTCTTTCGCTTTTCAGACCCCGAGGTGTGGCCAAAAATTCTTTTTTGCAGAATCATATTAACTTCGCTCGGGAATTTGCGAGTTCCAGATTTGGCCAGGACGCCATGTCCGCCCTCCCAACAGGCGGAAATCGAAGCATGGAGAGTCGCACATCTGCACTTGCTGATATCTTCATGGGCCTACATCTTCTGCGCGAGGAGCAAAAGCTGGACACGATGGTAACGGATGCTTTTACTGCTGGGGCTGCAAGTTTAACGCCTATCTTGGCTCAAATATCTCGATGGATTGGGTGGGAGAGCTGGATAATGCATTATGAGGTCGAAGAAGCTTCTCTGCTTGACATTGAGTATGATACTGGTAAGCTACAACACAAAGGTATTCTTAGGCTACACTAATATTAAATTTAGAATCGAGTGTTAAACCCACGACTTCCCAACCGTTTGAATGTCCCGCGGTTTATGACTGGATTCAAACCTGTTTAATCAGTCGTAGCCTGGTTCCATTTATGACGCTCCCAGAATTGGTTGAGACACGATCCCTATCTTCCAAAAACAATTCTCACGACTTGAGCCAGTGGTTGAGATTGACTCCAAGGACCCTTCTTTTCATTCAATTCTTTTCAGAAATGAAGAGCGATTGGACATCGGTTCAGTTTGTCGAAGCCCTGTTTGCTGCCGGTATTGACTTACTTGTGTTGGAAACTCTACCCGAAGCTATTCTAGCTCCGCTTCAGGAAGCTATTATCAAGTGCCAAACTGAACCGCCAACATCTTGGAGTAAAGACTTACTTGCCATTGTGGGACGAGAAGATGTGCATATGCTGTTAACACCTGGGCAAAGACCGCGTAATACACAACTAACCCTTCTGGTATGCCACTTACTCTTCATTGTTATTATTTTAAGCTAACTGAATTGTGCAGGCGCCTTCCCATGAAGGAAGCAGAGATATTCGCACGATCTGCGCTTTTACTACCGAACCCGAGACTACAGGATCTTTTGATGGTTCTGCCGAAGTGGATCGCCAAGCTATCACTCGTTCTATCTTCAAAGATGACAGGAGAATGGGCGAAGCTATGAATATTCTCAATACCTCAAGGCCGACAGTAGCTCACATCAGGCCTGAACCACAGTGGTCAGAATCTGATCTATTGGAAGCACAAAAAGATCATGTTCAGATGCTGGCTCATCGTACTTTAGCCATTCCATCTGGCCGGGGCCTACTCTATTTCAGTGCTCGCATTCCTCTTCTTACTCAGAAGTTTGGAGTAGGAGCATTTAATTTGAATTGCGTGATGAAGCCAGACAACAACACCGTTGCCGTAGACAGGAATTCTTTCACCGAAGAAAAAGTCTGCTGGGCATTCTTTCATTTAGGAGTCGCTGCTGGTCTAAGTATCTCTCGAGACGCCAAAGGGATAGATACATCTTGGATTCTTTATAACAAACCAGTTCCTGATCTCACGAATCGCCATGCTGGTTTCTTACTGGCTCTAGGATTGAATGGCCATTTGAAATCAGTAGCAAAATGGGTTGCCTTTAAGTATTTGACACCAAAACATACAATGACCTCTATTGGATTGCTTTTAGGACTGGCTGCATCATATCTCGGTACCATGGACTCTCTTGTGACAAGATTGCTCTCGGTCCATGTTACACGCATGTTACCCCCAGGTGCAGCAGAGCTAAACCTTTCTCCCCTTACTCAAACGACAGGCATCATGGGCATAGGTCTTCTCTACTGCAATACACAACATCGCCGGATGAGTGAGATCATGGTTTCCGAGATAGAGCACATTGATACTGAAATGGACGAGGAACCTTTGCGAAATGAAGGGTACCGTCTTGCTGCCGGCTTTGCTCTAGGATTTATAAATCTTGGCAAAGGATCAGATCTTAGAGGGCTGCAGGATATGCGTCTTACAGAACGACTTCTGGCTCTTGCAGCTGGCACCAAGAAGGTTGATCTTGTCCATATTTTGGATAAAGCTACCGCTGCTGCCGTTATGGCGATTGCTTTGATATTTATGAAGTCTGAGAATCAAGTCTTGGCGAGGAAAATCGATGTGCCAGAATCACTTCTTCAGTTCGACTATATCCGACCAGATATATTTCTCCTCCGCACTCTTGCACGACATCTGATTATGTGGAGTCAAATCGAGCCTTCTTTCGATTGGATCAAGAATAGTTTGCCACCAGCGTACCGAGAACGAAGCAGGCTTGAGAGTATCGAACATTTGACGAGTGAAGATCTTCCATTTTACGATATTATCGCAGGACTTTGCTTTAGCATTGCGTTGCGATTCGCTGGTTCGGCCTCCCTAGCTGTCAGAGACTTGCTCGTCCATTACCTAGATCAATTAATGCGGATATGCGAGATTGAGGCCGACTCTTTCGACAAAAAATTAACAAGAAATACAGTTCGCAACTGTCTAGATCTATTGGCTCTTTCGGCCTCTACTGTAATGGCTGGAACTGGGGACATTGTGGTCTTTCGGAGACTACGTTCATTGCATGGTCGCGATGACAACGAGACGCCGTATGGAAGCCACCTGGCTGCTCATTTGGCAATTGGTGCTTTGTTCCTCGGCGGCGGTACCTTTACCTTTGGAACATCAAATATTGCTATTGCTGCGTTACTGGTAGCGTTCTATCCTATCTTTCCATCTTCAGTTCAAGACAACAAGTCTCACCTGCAAGCTTTCCGGCATTTTTGGGTTATGGCTGCCGAAGCACGATGCCTCGTCGCGAAGGATATCGACACAAATCAACCTGTGCCTATTCCGATTACAATTACACTCCGCAACGGCGGTCAGACCCAACGTCATACGCCTTGTCTCTTGCCAGAGCTGGATCTGGTCCAGTCCGTTCGGACGAACAGCCCAGAGTATTGGAACCTAGTGCTCGATCTTGAAAGTAACCCAACGCACATTGCAGTGTTCAAATCAACCCAGACTATTTATGTCCGTCGACGACCCGCGCTGGATTCCGCCACGTCTGCATTCCAGGCCACTTTACAAGCTCTAAATGAAACCGATGGCGCCACTCCCCATCCCCTCGAATGGATATTTGAACTCCCTGCCTTTTCTTCCCTGACTAAAGCAGAGCGGGCACTGGTTCTTCCATTAGACCACGGAGGCGCAGGAGATGTCCATGCCGGAACTGTGGCAACCGTCATAGACGCCCGCCTTGTTCTCGAGCATGCCACATTGGATAGTGGGAAGAGGGATAGATTGCTAGGGCTGAAGACGCTGTTTGAGTGGGCGGACCAAGTCACCGCCGAGGGGAAGGACATGTTGTGGATCCGGAGGGAGGTGGTAGAGAAGTTGAAAACAAGCGTGTGGACGATGGCCAAGCTAGAGTAAGGGCATATAAGAAATAGCTGGAATGAGTTTTATTGCATGAT
Organism: Haplographium delicatum; assembly: GCA_037952705.1. Classification (NCBI taxonomy): domain Eukaryota; kingdom Fungi; phylum Ascomycota; class Leotiomycetes; order Helotiales; family Hyaloscyphaceae; genus Haplographium; species Haplographium delicatum. Next base: position 116,118 of record JAPZPC010000115.1, read on the forward strand.
ATGGAGTCGGGAGGGAAAACGCATTTGACGAGGCGCTTGTGTTTTTCGAGCAGCAACGCGAGACCGGGGACAGAAATGTATTTTTTGGGAGAGCATAAGTCATGTAGATTCTAGAACTCTATGTTAGGAATCTTGATGAGTTCAATAATACACACCTATCTATCTATCTACATATTCTCTGTCTCACTCGTTTACATGGATTCAATCAGCAGCACCCGTCGCCTACTGCCCCCCACCCCATTAAAAGAGGCTTGAACCCAAAAGAGATTTGGCCATTATGCAGAGACAAAACTTTCGCTTCAGGAAGCAATAAGTGATATAAGTGGGCTGAAATAGAGTTGGGTCTAAAAATATTCTCGATGCAAGTTTAAGTGAGAACTTTAAAAAAGACGGGGGGAAGAGAGGGAGTGGGATGGAGATCTTTTCCTAGCTCATCATATTCGGCCCCACCATATATGCATTATCACGGCGAGTCGATTCAGATCCCTCCCTCCCCTCCCCTTCCCCTTCCCGCGCCACATGACGGATAGCAGTAAACCTTTCCAGAACACGTCACAAGACAGCATTCGAGTGTTTCGGGAACGGAAAAGGTGTGACCAGCTTGAAAGTTAGAAAAGAAAAAAGTTGAAAAGAAAAAAATAAGGATCTCTCGAATTTCAATATTATTTTGGGTTAAGGAAGAATTACAATAATTTTAATTTTTCCCTTTCCTTTCCGTCCGGACAAGCCTCTCAAATCATCGAACGTCAAAACCATCAAATCAAACATCACCCTCATTCCGTCAGTCAGAAGCCGTGCATCCATCCATATCATTCAAAAAACAATATAAAAAAAACCATCTATCTAAAATAAACACTGCTGGGCCGCCAGGAAAAACCACCCCCTCATGATATCATATTTTCGTAAGCGAACTAACTACACAGGCATAACACAGCTTCGGCTTATCCACTCAGCTAACCCCGCCAGCAAGGCAATCGCACCAAGGTCTCTTCCTCTATTCAAGACTAGAGAGAATACACAAAAAAAATATTGAAAATCCGAGAACAAACGCGAGTAAGCCAGATAAGTGGGGGGTATACAGTATCGATACAAAACAAAACAAAAACAAAACAGCCCGTGCTGTGCCGTGCCATGCCAAAGTTGATCCAACGCCAGCACACGCACACGCACACATATTGTATCCAGTCCAAATGTGTCTGTCTCCCAAGCAAGAAATATAAAGAAAAAATATATAAATAAAATATATATACAACATTATTCCTATATACCGTCGTCTTCGAACAAACGGTATGCTCGACGTAGAATCGGGTATTTATCTCGCGAATGGAATATAGAGAGTGTGTATGTGTGAAAGGTGGTGTGTGAGAGTTGAGAAGAAGCGATAAGACGTGTAACATTAGCTGGTCCTACGTTTTCATTCTCGATTTCCTCTCATCATAGTAACGGGCGAATGAAAATTTATATATAAAAGAGTTGAGTGTTGAATTACTCAGGTCGTATCGTAGTATCACCTTCGTCATCGTCGTCTTCAAGAACGCTTCGTTCCGCTCTCTCGGCGTAAAGTTTTCCCTTGCTGGACTCAGCCATTTGCAAAACATCGATATAGGTCCTGAACTTGACAATTTCACGAAGGAGGTAAGAGGATTTCTTCTCCCAATTATTCATCGCCTTTTGAGCGTTGGGATGACGAGGTGTGAAAGCAAGTAGCATAGGGCTTCTCAACTGATTATGCTTTTGTAACTCTTCCTCGATCCCAGAGACATAATCCGTCAGAGTCCGCAATTGATCTTGCTCCATTAGATTGCTGGCCCGCATGCTTTGTGTTGGAGGCGTCCAGTCCGAGATTGTGATCTTATCACCAGGCAGTCGAGATCTCGTGCTCCCGCTCGAATATCCTTGGTCAAGACTGGATCGCAGGGAGCTCTGAAGACTTGGTCGGGCGCCACTGGTAGAGGGTCTCGTGGAATCATTGATTGCATTTACCAAAGCGTTATTAACGATGGATTCAGACCAACCATACTCAATGTTGCTGATGCCTCCAACCAAAGGATGATTCGAGAGTCGAGCACTCCAGTAATTGGCAGTAGACACAAACTCTTTCACAATATCAGGTGTCCCAACTTGGAAGAGATGAACTGCTCCAGTCGGTAAGGACAGTGCCCACACATGAGGACGAGCCTTAGAATAGCCAGGTGAAGGAAGCGCGCTTGCAATAGTTTGTCTGAGTAGGAATGATCCCAGGCTTTCGGCATTTTCTTGCCAGTTTCCACCTCCGACAACGCCACCAGCCGTCTTGCTTTTCGATTTGTTGCGCATGCTCTTCGTGGAAAAGGAGAACAGGCTCATGTAACCTTTCTCAATGACGGCGAAAACCTCGTTCCAATTCCGATCCTTTGCTTTCTTGTCCAAAGCCTCGAGATGATGCTTGTGTTTCACAATTCCTTCTTTTGCCCAGGGTGCACCAGCGAGTTCCAATGATTCATCCTCCAGCAGAGGTGTAACACGGAGTTCCTCACGGTCACTACCAGGACTACCAACGCTACCAGCGGTCTCCTCGCGAATAATTGCTTGGCTCAGCGCATTAGCGAATCCGATCGACTGCTGATAATCGTTATTGGCCCAGGCTGAGCCAAGAGAATCGACCGACATCGAAGTGTGCGTCTTCCCAAGTGAATATTTACTCCAAGTGCTGGAAGAAACGGATGGGCTCCACATTGAAGATTGATCGTCCAAACTTGTTCGACTAGATCCCATCCCAGAACCTGGGTACAAACGCGGTCGTGAGCGGTTCTTGTTACCCCATTTCCCATTTCCACGGACGGTGTCCGCGGTCCTACCCCTTACATAGCTTTGAGATTCTGACGGTGACTTGCTCAGAACACTGGGAGAGCGTCGGAGAACCCCGTTAGCAAACACAGAAAGAGAATTCGATGACTGGGCTGGGAGTAGAGACTTCTCGGGAGCGGCACCAAATAATGGCAGTCGGTCATTCCGGATGGAATTGTAGAAATCCTTTAGCACGATCTCAACTTGGACTTCCCAAGTTCTCAAAGTACCATGAAACGGTGACTTCACTAGAGGACCACAATCATCTTGAGGAGTGTCAAAATCTAGTGGCGTAGGCGGGACTCCATCGGCGTCAAGCCGTACTGGGGGTTTGAAAGACGACCTCCATGATGGTCGGTCAACTTCAATCGACGCTCTCTCGGGTCGTAAACCATTGTCCTGCTTGCTTGTTTCTGAAGAATCGAAAGCATCAGGTGCGGACTCGGCAACACTTCTCCGAACCGTAGGCATGGTATTCTTAACGAACTGATTCCTCGTCATCTTCTGCTCAATATCGGCAAGATGCAAATCTGTGTTGAGTAACAGAATAGAGTAGCATATAGTATGGACAACATCTGTTTGATATTAATAATAAGTCACGAGTAAAGAAGGTGAAATGGCTTACCGATTCCTTTGAAACCATGCTTCGGGTTACATTGGCACCAACGTTTGGCAAAGGCCACCAAAATTCGATCCACCTGCTGACTTTCCGCTTTGAGAACTAACCGGCCACACATGATTCGCATGGCAGCTAATATATTGAGATTGACGAAATCGTAAAGTTCCATATAGGCAATCAATGTTTTCGCACGAAGCAGTCCTTCGTCCCCCATCCAGGCGGCAGCCTTCTCCTTCTGTATGAAGTCCTCATTGCCATCATATAGCTTTTTCGCTCTCTCACGATCGCCTTCGGAAGGAATTGTTTCGTCCGCGGGAGCTAGTTCATCGTCAAGCAATTTAATAGCTTCAGCGGCAGTGAGGAGCTTCTTCCGCTCAGGAGGATCAATTTCTTCACCGTCAATTGTAACCATCGGGAGACTCGTCGCTGATTTATAAATTGTGTCTGTTGATCCAGAAGTTCTGCCAGGTTTATCTGCAGATTTTGGCAAGGATAGGTTAGACGTAGCAAGGTCTTCTTCGGACGATGAAGGCTCCAGCCAGACACGTTCGCGATCTTCTTTTTCTTCCAGCTTCGGAGACTTAGCGGGAGCTGGCATTATCCATTCCTCGTGCTTGGTAGTAGCTACCGCTTGTTTTACATCCGACTTAGGCTCGCCAAACGACTTTGGCATCCCTCCGATCGTCGGTGATAATTTAGAAGGATCTGCCTTAGCTGCTGTTGGCGATCGCCTTGAATGAACTCTCTCATATTCCGCTACTAGTGCCATATCTCTAGCTACAGAGGGTGATGGTGGTGGCTTGGGACTACTGGGCCATTGCGTTTCTAGGTCGGTATTTGCCGTGCTACTAGGCGCTTCTCGATCATTGTCGCTACTATCTTGGAGGAATGTAGCAGTACGTTCATCTCTCGCCCCATCAAAGCCGGATGGATCCGCATTTGAAGTTGAGAGATAGTGTGAAGCCGAAACTGGAGATGACTGTTTGTGATCAATTGCTTCCTGCTCATACGGTTCGATAGCTCGAATAGTGGCACTCTTTTCTGGCTCGTAATCAGGAGAAAAGCCTCGTCGCGGGCGTTCATTCAGCTCAGGGCTATTGTTCATTTGACGATCGATGAGGTCAGTTTGAGGAGAAATATCGACGGGACTTCTTGCCGGGGTCCGTAAATATGGGTTCATCACTTTTCGAAGACTACTAACAGGACTTTGAGCTGATCTCTCTGCAGCCAAGTCTTTCTGTGGCTGTAACGATAGAGGCGGTGGTACAATGGGAGCGGGTACAGGAGGCTCGGCCTCAGATATCGATTTCTTGCGACGTCGGAAAAAGGATGACGGCTTTTTGGTGAGAACGTGAGTATGCTCTTTTGGTGGTGGGGGGGGTTCCCGAGGAGGAGGTAAATATTGAGTCTTGAGCTGGTTGCCAATGTGGTGTGCTTTACTACCAGGACGATCTGCCGTTTCGGCTGATGTCGAAGAGCCATGTGAAGGAGGTGGTTCCGGTGCATTGGAAGGGCTATTCCTCGATGAGCCAAAAACTCTCCTGAAAAATCCTGGGCGTTCTTTCAGTGGCTGAGAGAGTCCTGGTGAGGTCGATTCTTTGGTCTTCCCATATCCAACTAATGGCGCTGGCGCCGAGACTTCTTTGACGAAAGCAGGCATGGGTGGGAGATCGCGAGAACGATCTTTTATGCCATACGATGAGTTTCCTGAAAGCTTTCCTTTATAACCACTCTTCGAGGACCTCGTGCTTCTCTTTCGCTCAAGCTTATGGGTTGCGGTGTCTATCTGGGGTTCTGGCTGGGGAAGCAATACCGGTGATAGAGGTGGAAGTCTCTGAGGCCCTCTTGGTACCGTTGGGGTTGGCGCAGCGTCGTAATCATATGGATCGAAGGCAGTAACATTGGTATCTGTCTGTCTAGTCATTGGTGTCATAGATGCATTCATTGCCTGGCGATCGCTTCCGTAGTCAAAACTTGAAGACCTTCCTCCAATACCATGGGCCCACCGTTGACTTCCTGTGACCTGTGCATATCCAAGATCAAAACTGTTAGCACTGCTCCCTTTGCTCCCTTTTCCGCTTCGGGAATGAAGCCCGCGAGGTGGGATTTGTGCCGGCTGCGCTCTAGTGCTGGAAAAAGATGAGGTCGGCCCGTGTTCGTTTCGTTTGCTATTCAACCTGCCCAAACCAGTCTGGATGTTAGAACTGCTATTGCTTCGTCGACCCCGAGATAATTGACTTGAGTATCGGCTCGAGTCGTCTCCGTTGTCGAAGTCGGAGCTGTACGAATAATTGTGTCCAACCCCTCTCCCAGACCTTGCAGCAAAATTAGATGTCGGCTGGTACGATTCCTCCTCGCCAAAATTTGAATACAATCTCTCCTCTTCCACGGTTGGTTGTCGACCAAAGCTATCACCTTGTCCGAACGAAAACTGGTCGAGGGATAACAACATGTGGTCAACGAGCGAATCTCGAGTAACTTGTCGCGGCGACAACGACAGATCGTGCGAATCGCGGTCTCGAGGCCCTCGTCCTCTTTCAGGGTCGTTTTCTTTATTTGAGGAGGAATCGAAGGGGGTAATTGTATCGTCCAGAAATGTCTCCCTGGGACCGGTGCGCACCTTAAGCGCCCGGTTTGCGGCTACAATATTGAATTTTTTGGGACGCACATTCTCGGCCTTAGGGGGCGTATCTGGAGGAGACATCTCTTGTGCCTTTGTTTTGTAGCCCGTATCGATGTTCAGAGAAACGCCGAGGCGCTTCGTGGTGGGAGAAGTCAGCGGATTCTCAAAGGATTGCTGCATCGTGAAGCCTCGAGAATGGCCCCGAATGGCATCAGTTCGATTCGAGGTTTTCTGGCACCGGTGACCCCATGCACCCACCGCGTCGCTGGCTCAAGACCAATTCTAAGGATGTCGATGTGAGTTTTCGAAGCATTCGAACGGCGAGAGAATCAACTCGCAGAAAGCCTTGCGCGATTGTTCTCGTGCTCGAGAGAGCCCAGCCGGGACTTGATACGGACAACGTTTGGGTGCGATGGAATATTGAAACGGCCGGTGAATATATTTTGTATCCTGGTCAATAGGATCGGTAGGGACAGTAAACGGGGGGACTAGGGGAAAAGGGTGAGGGATTGGGACCACGCGAATCGCACGGGGGTATGGAGGAACGTCACCACGGGCGAAGATGGAGAGGATGGTGAGGTCGAGGGAGGACGTGCGGCGGCGGGAGGAGAATGGGGATCGGATCCCACGGATTATGTATGGGACGTGAGGACGGGTTGAATTGAGTTGAGGTGAGTTGAGATGAGTTGAGTTGAGTTGAATTGAATTGAATTGAATTGAATTGAATGGGGGTTGAATTGGATTGGAGTGCCAAGGTTGGGGTCGTTGGTAGTTGAGGTGAAGGAGGAAGAAAAGGGTTCGGGGGTGGAGTTGGAGGTGGAACCAAACCGTCTGGACTACTGTACACACCACACCTCACCACACCCTCCGTCGTAGCTTCCCTCCGCCAGTTGGTTTGGTTTCTTTCTGGCAGCTTGTCCACTCCACTGCCGCTAAGCTCTAAACTTCATAGCCGCAAGACATTTTTGACATTATTGACATCCACACCTGCACGACTAAACAGGCACAGGCACAGTACAGTATTACAGGTACAGGTACAGGCACACACATACACAGGCACAGGTACGATAAAATCAATCACAAGCACACGCACACACGCACAAGCACAAGCAAAAGCACAAGCACACGCACAAGCACAAGCA